>JAQFZH010001609.1:0-20282 GCA_034695485.1 Entomobrya nivalis
TACTGACCCAGCAGTTGGCTGCTGTCTGTAGAACAAAATATGATAAAAATTAGGCACAAATAAACATTGAATTAATTTTTTTTGATCCTAGTAAAGAAATTCAAACTAAATTAAAAAATCAATGTCCCAGCCAATGATCTAATGACCTTACGAAGTCATAATACACATACTTTAAGTATTATTAAGGCCAATTATTTCAAGTAATGAAAATCAACGAAAATGATGAGAATTGTTGTTAGATGACTTAGTATTACTACTGAAAACTAGTAAAGTATTTGAATATTTTCTGAGGATTCAGCTGATAATTTCAAAATAAAATAGAAAATACAATGGCTAAGCTGATGATGTTAACCTGACCTATGACTTTTCACCTTTACAAGCTATCACAATTAACAGCAATAATTTCAACTTAAATGATTATTGTTTTAAGATAAAAAGTGAATTGTGAATGAGGTCTGAAGTATTCAATAGATCTTATTGGTTATGTTAACTATTAACGGTTTTACTTTCGATGGACATACTTACCCCAATGGACAATGACGTTTTAGAAACCCAGCTGATGACACGTTTTTGATCTGTGAAGAAAAAGACTTGAAATTATAACCGAAATCTGCTCCAGGTAATTGGATACTTAGTAATACACGAAATAAAATACTTTGTAAAACTTTTCATCTCTGTTAGGCTATTATTTTTCTGGAAAACTATGTAACTGACAATACTGCCACAGCTTACATAACAAACTACTGTTGAACGTTATCAACCAAAAAGTTTTGACGATTCAATGATATACAGGGCCTACATAGATAACATTGAGAGGCCTGTGCGCGGTTTTTTCTTGTATAGGCTTGTGTGACTCGTGTGAGGTGTGAGGTCTGGTCACCGAAGTGCAACGAAAAAACTAACTAATTTGCATGACAACACAAATGGACATCAGAAACAGATGACAGAGTATCTGCAGAGCTAGAAAAATAATCAGCAACCTGAAAAGATTACTTGTTCAAATACCTGAATATTGATTTCTGGGAAATTTCCACTGCACTGGTTGTAAGTAATTTTAAAAATATGAGTGGAGGTGAACAGTGATACTACTTTCAAAGAAAGGCAGGTACCAGCTGACTTGTTGTAACGGTCAAAATAGATTGGGTGACTTTGTACCTGTGTCGAACTGCGGACATAGAATCAGAGAGAAAATAAAAATAAAAAAGGTCGGGTCAAGGGTGACCACAAACTCAATTCTAATCCTTATTTGCTGGTGCAGAAATCCTTCACTGTATGTTTCTGGTGTGATCCATCATCAGAACTCATGAATAATACGATTCTGAAACACTAGCGTCTAGGCAGAATCAAACAACTCCAATTTTTACTTATTCAAGGATTTCTAAGATAGCTGAAGTTTCATTGTTTACAATTTCGTAGGAAAAAGTAAAAAGCATATATTTTTCATTTTAATATCTATTTGCAGACAAATATTAGTTTCCCGGGTTTCTTCTTCAAAATACCTCATTTTTAATCTATTAATTTCATATGACTTTAAAAGTTCGAAGTGTAATATTTAGCATGTATCACCTATATATTGTATATATATATTTTCTTTGTAGCTTATATAAACACGTAAATAAGCTTCTAAAGAATCTTCCCAGATAATAGTCGAAAAAAGGCCCGTCTGATAAATCGAGCAATGCAAGGACATAAAATTAGACTTAAATATATTCGTCTGTGTATAACCGTGTTTTCATATTTAAAAATTATACATAAAGTTAGTGTACCAACTCTGCACACAACTATACTTCCTTGACAGAAGCGCTAATATCATGTAATTTTGTTACAAAAAATATCGTGAGATAATAATTTTACAACTCAGGGAATTGCAAAATACTTCATAAACATTTAACTCGGATAATAAGTTACTTTCGTTTTTTCTAAAACAAATAAAAAGCATAAAGCACACATGCAGGATGTTTTTTTACACCAACCCAGTAATTCCCAAGGACCCTTTGCGTTAGACGAAATCTAGGATTACATTTTTTTAATAGCTTCTACAACCGAAGCTATCTGAATTTTCTTGTCTTAAGTTATACATGTCATATTTCAAAGCATAAAATACATCTTGTTTCCTTCCAAAAAAACAATACCTATTTATGACTTGAAAAGTTTTATGCATGGGAAACAAACAAAGCTTTCTAGCTTTTTCAAGAAATATAAATTGAAGGTGGGGATAGATAATTGTAGCAAATTACAACATGAATTACGTGGTTTAGTAGTATTTATCTCTGAGATAACTACTCAAAAACCATATAACAAGCCATGTTATAAATCCTGTACTAATCGTAAGCGAGGTAGGTGGTGCAACAAAGGAAACAAAGTAGTGAAGTGAAGTGCGTAGTGCGTGCGTAGCTGCGTAGTACATCATCAACTAGCTAGGCTACTCATTCTATTTTCGTTGTCGATTTATGGGAGCCTTCCCCCCACACAATACACTTCGAGAAGAGAAGTATCTTCCCTTACAAAGACATTCATGATTTGTGTAACGTAACCATACTTTAAAAAAGATTACAAGGCTAATTTAAAATATTCATTGTTTCATTTCAAATTCAATATCCGTAATAGGTAAGATGACGTATAGACGGCCCCTTATGTATAACCTTTTATCGTTCTTCGTGCAGGCAAACTTGACTTTATTTACCAGCTGTGTGCTGTGCACTGTGCTTCGTGCAGTGCTGTTCGCTGTTGGATTGGATGGTTGGGTTGAATGTTGAATGTGTGGGCGCTCTCGTTCATATCATCACACAATTGTAAAAGGGTTAAATTCTCTTACATCTTCATGTGCTAAACTGCTTATTGCCATGCTTCTTTAATATAATGGTAATGGTGGTAGGGAAATAGTGAAATGTGTGCCAAAGCAAGTCATTGAAGCATACTTAGCCCACAATAAAAAAAATGTGAGTCTTCTTCTTTCTTTTTTTTGTAATAATAACATTCAGCATAAGTCACGCTACCACATTAAAATAAATGGTGTACATGTGCACACTGCACACACTCATAGTAATAATATAATTTTGTGCTTAATAATGTTTAAAGCAAGTGTGTGGATATTTTATATAGTCACGTCAAGTCAATACACTACGTAATGTAATGACTATAGATTAGATAGATAAACAAGAAGAGAGGAAAGGAAGTTTTATTATTAATTTTTACCAATTGTAATTATTATTATAGCTCTGTTGTTTTGTGGTGGTATCTGCTATAAACTGTGATAGGGTTGAAAATTCTTGAATGTAGATTTGTTTTGATAGAGGTTTTTTTTTACATTAATGTTCAATGCTACAAAGATTTTTTTAGATAGATTGCCACTGTCAATATTACTAAGAAGAAGGGTTGGAGGAGAAGGAGAGTTATTAACTTGTTGAAAGTTTATAACTTGATATTAGTAATATTATTGAACGAGGCGAGAGAGTGAGATCATTATAAATTGAAGAATCGAGCATAATTGTTTGCCTATTATGCTCTCACTTAATTTTTTTTTGCTTAGGCTTAAGTCTTGGATCCACTTGTAATTCAGTCAATAAGTCGCTAAAGATAAATACTTGAAAATAAGTTAGTCGTAGTTGAGTAGCAGTAGCAGCAATTATAAAAGAGTAACGTAAGCTGAACTATTTATCTTTGTTGGATCAGCAAACAGGAAAGGCGTAGAAGTGATTTGTTTGGAATCTGTTAGAGGGTGGGCGTTATGTATGTTGATGAATAACCTTACACATATTATATCCAATTGTAACATTTCGTCAAGTGTTTTATTCCTTGAAACAACCACATAAGTAGTGTGATACAGAAGACTAGTGAGATACTTACATATTTTTTTTAGTTGTAAGTGCTTCCAATCAATAAAGCGGGTTAGAAACTTCCAGGGATAATATTTTGAAAGCAGTTAAGTTTTATAGGCAAAAAGTACATTCCTCTCAAAGAGCATAGTTAGTAGTGTCATGCTATTCACATGGCAAAGGTTAGCAAAGTAAAGGGTGGTAGTTTCGAGAATCTTTTTAAGTACCCTTAAAGGTCGTGCCTTTGTTATTATAGAACAATCTGGATGCAACAGTTCATATAGCATTTCGTCATCTAAAAGGAATATTATGGGGTGAACCAATGATGTCATCCGTTGAGGATGATGTCTGTGTCAAGTCAAGGTGCTTCCAGAGAAGGGCTAAAGGTGACTGTACTCTGTTCTGACCTTGCGTCATGAGTGTGTAAAAGTTTATAAATAGGTTTAAGAGCAAAGAGAACATACTCCAGTGTAGTTTGAGTTATTGCTCAGGTAAAAGTGAAAGGACAAAGTTGTCTGACACCGACCTACCGAGAGGCAAGAGTTGTGAAGTGTGAACAAAAATAATACTCTTCCCAAATGAACCTTTTCAATTTCGTTCATCATTTTTCTTCAGAATCATTCAGCAGAGTTCTAGGTAGTGGTGGACAATGACAAGAAGCTGTTATTTGGTGTGAAGATTAGGTTACTTGATTGTCAAGGTCATTATATTATACTCATCACTCATCATCACATTTACGAAAAACATATACCTCATATTTTTTTGGAACGGTTACGTTTTATTTGGAAAAAAAGTGTAAAGTGAATTTGGAAGATGTACTCAAGTGATTCAATTTTTTAATTTTATTGATTGTTCTGTCAGCTGTGAAATATTGGAGGAAAAGTCAAGCAATTTATTTGGAACTAGAAATAAATAAGGTAAGTTAAATTGATATGACCAGCACATCACATGTCGCCATGTCGCATATATTTAGGGAAATTATAAGGATGAAACAAAGGTGTAAAGTGTGCATGTGCATAAATTGCATTTAAAAAAACGTTTAATTATTTCAATGGAATAGTGCGTTTTTGCACAATATACTTTTATTAGCGTATTTCATGTTAGTGTCTTTTTTTAAATTTCAAGGTCATATTGTATAAACTTTATTACGAGGTTCTGAGGTTATGTAGGTTATCGTTTATGGTTACATATTTGTATTTATAAAGTGTGTTAAATATCGGTATTGGAATCTGAAAATGCTGAAGTTTAGTTAACTCAATTAAAACTGCATTATATGCAGCTTGTGTCTGCTACAGTTGGTGATCTGTACGTTGCATTAAGGCCATTAATGAAATCAGCATTGACAAGACATTTGAACCAATTAATTAATCTCGATTATTTCACGAGTCTGATCGTTAATATTCTAAAAACTCACAGAGTACTGGAATGAATGTGTATCTGCTGTCTGCACTGCAGAACTTTGTCTGTTACTTAACAAATGTTCAGTAGCTCAGGTTTTAGTCCAAATAAATGACATGCATGGTTATGTTATGATTACGATCAATTGTATAACAATTTCTAAACATTTCATGCCACCCTCATCAAAATAGTTCCTTTTGTAAATGGGAATGTATTGATGTGAAGGAAATTGCCATAAAAATAAAACTGTTTAAAAATGTGTGTTCCACATTTTCGCATGGTCATTGAGTCATTATATGTATAGATTTCATGAATGACCAAAATTAATGAGATTATATTATTATCTCAACGTTGCAGTCATGTGTGTATTCACAGGAGTGAGGGATTTTTCATAGAGGAAGTTGTTTTCAGAGTATGTTTGCAGTTTCGTAACTGTTTAAACTCGTTTCATCTTTTAATCTCCCGTAATAAAATTGGAAAGATTTTTATTGTGTTGACTTTTGACAAAATATTAACTTCTAAACTAATTTCGGCTTTATATCAATAATTTCATGTGAACTCTAACGTGAAATTTCCCATGTCGCACAAATAATCGTTTTCTTGTATTGGTCACTAACTAAATCAATAGGAAATTCCTTTAATGATGAGTGGAAAGAATTAGATGAATCACACTGCACACTGTCGAACTATTTTAGTCAGGATGTTTAAAATCTGATCGCAAGTGTGACTAGGATGAGAGCTTGATTTTAGAATTTATTCGGCCCCGTGAAACCGTTTCACTTAAAAATATCGCAGACTTAATTGAATTGATTAAATCTTTTCTTTTTGATTTAACTTTATCCCTTTTATTTGGCCTTATTTCCGGCATACTTTCGGGATACCTATACCTGGAATCGTTTTGGGCTTATCTATAATCTATGTGCATTAGTTTGAAAGAGGCATCCAGAGTCCAGAGAATATGGTAACTCTTGTATGCATATATGTTTGAACATAATTGGTCAATGTCAATATTATGCCCGTTATAAGTAGTATGATTATTATGATCTTGTTATTGATGTCATAAGTTGATGTAAGGATTTCTTCGATAGTATTTTTTTGCTTGGGTTTTGTAAAATGATTATTTTGTTTAAGAATGTGAATTGATGTCATGTGTAGGAAATTGCTATATAAAAAGGTTTAACACTTTTTTAAATAAGTTTCGTTTGTATTAAAAAGGGACTGAAAAGAAAATCTCAGTGCCAAAACATAGAATGAATAGAACGTATAATGTATTTACAAATAATCTATAGATTTTTTTAAATACTGCTACTACTCTCAATTTAAATTCAGTCCATTCGATTATAAATTCTGTTATGAGCTTATCCATTCACATAATGCAGTATAAGCAGTGTATAAATTGCATATTAGAATTAAATGAAAATTCTACGTGGCATATATTAGAAAATAAAGAAATCATCCAGTAACTATCTTTTGACGGCTGCTGTTGTGGCATATTGACTTGACGTTGTTGCATGTCGAACAAAGATCCGCATACAATAGCAATACTATTGTCACTCATGTTTTTTATTTAGTTCAGATCATGCGTGTTGGCATTAATCATTTTGTGAATCAAGTAATGAATACTGACACCAGCCAACTGGTGAATGGTATGGTGTGTTACCCTACCACCAACACCACCACCACAAAGAAGGCATTCCAATTTTTATTCCAATGTGCAGCGTAGTGTAATCCAATAAATGTGAGTTATGATTTTATGAATATGCAGAATATTCTTTATCAGTATTCTCTTTCAGTCAAGTTTATTTTAACTACCTTTTGTTGGAAATGTAAAACTCCCATTTCACGTGATGGTGATACCAATACACAGACATGATTTACGTATTGTTTTGTCGTAGACATGGACAATTTTTTATTTCATTTTTACGTCATAATCAAATGCGGTTTATGATTTATATGCATAGTTATTTGCGGAATAAGCCAAGCCGCTTTTAGTCTTTTTTTTTTGCTGTGATGATGATGGTTTAAACGGTGGGTTTTCCATTGTCTTTTTATTAAATTCAGAGGATTTTTGTTGAAGGTGGAATGAACAACAGTACACTGCTCTTTGTATGCAGCAGTGGGTGTTATAAATTGTAATTGGTTATGTGAGCCATTTTCATGAATTCGTCTTGTGACTTTGTTTTAGTTTGTTACAAGCCAGCGTGCTATTTAATTAACTCATTTCGACAGCGTCAACCAAGCTTGCATGTTATTTTGGGTGAGATTGCAGTTTTTCTGATGAGGTTCTACTAGAATAATATGCAGATGAAACTCACGTAGACATTGCAGAGACAAGAAGGTCCTATCAAGTATCAAATAAGTTGTAATCTCGTTTGTAGGCATCATATCATCATCACCGGAGCAGAGATCACTGAAGTCGTGGTTGACGGTATGTGTTTTATTCAAAGTATTTAATATCCAACTCATGTTATCTCGTTTTCATAATAATTGTAGTTATCGTCATCTACTATCCTGTCCTGGTCAGCTCTCATATTCTCGACTTGTACTTCTTGTACAACTGGAAAACTTACTGTGGTAGTGACGTGATGATAACAAAAATTATACTATCTTGGTCTCGCTGATTATATAATATGAATAATATGATAGATGACATAGAATGGTATGAAAATCACTACCTACGAACTACCTAAAGCCATACGCATACTATCTGTAATGCAGCAGCACCACACAGGCCATCACAATACAGGGATATCATTTTTTGTCACGTCTTCGAGCTCTGTGTGTAGTACTGTGGCTCCTTCATGGTTTGGGAGATCAATTGACTGATACCAGGTTCTCATGGAATAGTATCAGTATGAGTTTAGTGCTGCGATGCAACGCAGTTGCACTTGGCATTTACAAAGCTAGTTGGTAGGTAATGTGAAGACCTTGGTAGGATTGGGATACCATGTGCGAGGCAGTGATACTATTAGGGGTTTTTCAATTAGCGACAGATGACAGTCGATTAGTGTTTTGACTGTGTAGGTTGTCTTGATTCACGGTACTTAATATTTATGAAGGTATTCATTACTGCCTTATTTTTCAGTGGTCTTGAAAAAAAATTGGTCGGCTGGCAACAAAAATTTTCAAACCAAGCTTTTTTGTCAGCTGATTTTATTTGTTTATTTTATTTTATTTTTTTGAGGTTCACATTTGATAATTTCTAATTTTTATTTATTATTGAAGATTTTGCAAAAAAATACGAATTGTATTTGATTTATTTTTTACAGAAACGATAACATAAGAAACCGGAACTGGTGTGCAGCGTAATATTTGTTGGGTGCTCAGTTTTGAGGATATCATCGGGAACCTTTCTTTGGAGATATCAGTGAAGAATACACCGCCAAAATGGGGGACGCTGTGAAGGTCAGCGTGTGCTCCGACGACGACTCGGATTACGACAAGTGTATGTTGAAAATCCAAGGAATGACTTGTGCATCCTGTGTCAATGCCATCGAAAAACAGGCGTCACAAATTGAAGGTAAATACGACAAATAATATTGAAAGCGCTTTTTGTCATCAGATTTGGAGTCTGCGAAGGCATATGTACATGTAATATTGAAATTATTTGAATGGCTTTTAGGTGTTCACAAGATTTCAGTGGCCTTGATGGCCGCCAAGGCTGAAGTATACTACGATGCCAGCTTAGTATTGGCTTCCCAGATTGCTAACTTCATTTCAGACATGGGATTTGATTGCGAGGTGCTAGATGAAGCCAATGGACCAGGGGAAGTCACACTCCAGGTATGAATGAATCCCAAATGAAGTGGAACTAGTAGTATTGGAATGCGTAAGACTAATGGAAGAATTTGAAATCATTTCATTTATTCATTTTGCAGATCAACGGAATGACCTGTGCCGCCTGTGTGAACTCCATCGAGTCAAATTTGTTGAAGAAGAAGGGTGTTCTCAGTGCTGAAGTAAGCTTGTCGCTTGCCTCTGGAAGATTCAAGTACAACCAAGAAGTGACGGGACCTCGAGATATTTTGGAGGAGATAAATGTAAGTCGCCAATACTTCAATTATGAATGTCTGTTTGGTTTATTGTGTGGCACATTTTAAGAAGTCATACTTAACTTTGATTTTGTTGTGTAGGATATGGGATTCGAAGCTTCCTTAGAACCTCGAACTGATAACAACCATTTGGATCACAAAGACATGACTGCTAAGTGGAGAGTTTCCTTCTATGTTTCCTGTATCTTTGGGATCCCGAGTATGATGGTTATGGTGTATTTCATGTACATCGTGGACATGGACCATCACGATCTAAGCTGTCATCTTCCATACTGTCTCATGCCTGGACTTTCGTTAGAGAACTTCCTCCTCTTCGTACTTTCCACTCCTGTACAATTTATTGGAGGACGTCATTTTTACCGGGCAGCATGGAAGGCCATCAAGCATAAAACAACGAACATGGATGTCCTTATCATGTTGGCCACTACAATTTCTTACTCGTACTCCGTCTTAGTTCTTTTATCCGCCGTTTTACTACAACATAATCCTAGTCCTACCACGTTTTTTGATACGCCGCCAATGTTGCTTCTCTTTGTGTCTTTGGGTCGATGGCTGGAACACATTGCCAAGGTCAGCAATCAAACAAGCTCTGTTTGTTTTGAAATAATTGAATAAAGTTCTGAGATGTATGTATAGGTATTTATCAAAAACTTAATTATGTTTACAGGGGAAAACGTCAGAAGCTTTAGCAAAACTCCTATCCCTCAAGGCCACCGAAGCAAGTCTGGTTGAAGCTACTTCCGACTTTGAAATTACATCTGAGAGGTCTGTACCAATCGATTTGGTACAAAGAGGGGATATTTTAAAGGTATTGTGCGAGCATCACAAACTGCTTCATTATTACAAGTAGTTAAATTGTCAAACTACAGTTTTATCATTAATATTGGCATATTTTTGTTGTAATACAGGTCATTCCAGGCTCCAAGGTTCCTGTTGATGGACGTGTTGTGTTTGGAAGTTCCATGTGTGATGAGTCGTTGATTACTGGAGAGTCAATGCCTGTTGTGAAAAAGAAAGGTACTGTACATCTCTGAAATCTTTTGATTATATTCATTTGAACTTTTTGTCAATCAAGGAAATTGTATGACTATTTTGATTGTTGTAATTTTAGATGCTCTAGTCATTGGTGGGTCCATTAATATGAACGGAATGCTCCTTGTCAAAGCTACTCAAGTAGGAGACGATACTACTCTGGCACAAATCGTGCGGTTAGTGGAAGAAGCTCAAATATCCAAAGCTCCCATTCAACAGTTGGCAGACAAAATTGCTGGATACTTTGTGCCAGTTGTAGTTGGTGTGGCGAGTATGACATTAGTTGGTTGGTTGATTGCCGGCCTCTTCTTCCCCAATTCTATTCACGTTAAGGTAAATGAGATTATTTGCTAGTTGCCTTAGAAAATAATGAATCTAAGTACCTATTGTATGTAATTTTAATTGTTTTTATTATAGCATTATGAAATGGAGCGCTTTACACACTTTGAACTCGTCCTCCAATACGCCTTCCGCTACGCTCTGACTGTACTAGCCATCGCTTGTCCTTGTTCTCTTGGTTTGGCGACACCCACCGCTGTCATGGTTGGAACTGGAGTTGGAGCCTTGAATGGAATCTTGATCAAAGGTGCTGAACCTCTGGAGAATGCTCACAAGGTCAAGACAGTGGTTTTCGATAAGACCGGAACAATCACTCACGGTGTACCTATGTTGAAGCGCCTTGCCGTTTTTTCCAACGAAAAATATTCATCCATTCACCGGCTGTTGGTTATCATCGGTACTGCTGAGAGTAGCAGTGAACATCCAATCGGAAATGGTACTTAGCTTGAAGATATCTATGTGTACAGAGATATCTGGTTTAGGCGTAATGTTTAATTGTTTTTTTCCTTGAATTGTAGCAATCGTCAGCTTTGTGAAGAGTTGTGTGACTTCACCAGTCAATGGCCGCTGTGATAACTTTCAATCTGTTCCTGGATGTGGAGTACGAAGCAAAGTTTCCAATATTCGACAATCCTTACAAAATCTTCAAGAAACTACAAAACTAAACAGTCTTCTGAGAATGATGCAGAACAATCCGTAAGGAATTTAAATTTATTAGTATGAATAAGTTTTTAAAAAGTGATGGCATTTGTATAATTCAAATATTTAAAAATACTTTTACAGCGGAAAAGCTGTCACGTTGGACCAAGTGACCTTTGACACCACCATGAGCGATTCTTTGGATATGGCACCTTTTGTAAACAACCATCAATTGGTCCAGGTTGATGACTCAAACGACGGCGATACGGACGGTTATGATGTAAGCCATTACATTTTTCGCTCACAACCTATGTATTTATCTCATTATGTAGTCAATATGGATTGCAAATCAATGTCATTTATGTTCTAGGTTCTTGTTGGTAATCGAGAATGGATGCGACGTAATGCCGTTGAGGTTCCTGACATAGTTGATAGAGGCATGAGATCCTTGGAGGAAGATGGACAGACTGTGGTGCTATGCGCAGTAAATGGTATGTTTTAATGATTAGTTATACGCTATAATTATTTTGTAGAACATTATTTGGAGATTTGCCCGGGAAAAGTTAATAATTAACTTATTCCCTTTTCTTAAATATCTCCTAAATTAATCAGCAAAACAGTCCCCTTTGTTGTAGTTTTATTACTTCAGAGATTCGTAAAGTTTGCAACAAATCACCATCAAATACAAATATACTTTTCGATTTTTATCAAGGTTTGAAATGAATATTTGTTGTCATTTTCAGGTGTTCTTTCCGCCATGATGGGTGTTGCAGATACAATCAAGTCAGAAGCTCCATTAACTGTATTCACCTTGAAGAAGAAAGGCATCAACGTGATTCTCCTTACCGGTGATAATCAGAAAACTGCAGAGGCTATCGCAAGGGAAGTAGGAATAACTACAGTATTCGCTGAAGTGCTCCCATCTCACAAAGTAGAACAAATCCGACGCATTCAAGAATATGGCCAGCGAGTGGCCATGGTTGGAGATGGCGTCAACGACTCCCCCGCTTTGGCTCAAGCAGATGTAGGAATTGCGATTGCTTCGGGAACAGATGTAGCTGTTGAAGCAGCAGATGTTGTTTTAATCAAGGTAAATATTTTTAATTTGAACTATAGTTGCTAAAAATTATAAGCATGATAAACATTGAGTACATTTCTTTCTTTTTGTTCGAGTAGAATGACCTGTTGGATGTTATTGCCTGCTTAGATTTGAGTCGTACTACTGTGAAGCGTATCAGACTGAACTTTGTTTTTGCAAGCATTTACAACATCATCGGAATACCACTTGCGGCTGGCGTCTTTAGTCATTGGGGATTTGTACTTCAGGTAAATATTTTGTGACAAAGAAACCCAACAAACTAACATCAACATTATTTATAGCAATATACACTGCAGTGATTACGTGACTTGAGTCAGACAATGCTTTAAAAAATATATTGTTTGATTTGTTTAATATTTAGCCATGGATGGGATCTGCAGCGATGGCTCTAAGCTCAGTTTCTGTTGTGTGCTCTTCACTCTTCTTGAAAATGTAAGTAACAGCGTCATTTCAGTGGGAATGTCGTGCTGCTGGTTGTTTTTAGACACTAAACTTTTCCATATACATGATAAGAATATACTGGAATTGCAAATATACATTAGATAAAATATTATCTATTTTTTATAATGTGTACTTTATTTAGGTACCGCAAGCCAACCAAAGAGAAGCTGACCACTGTAGAGTACTTGAAAGCCAGGGAGAATCGCTTCCAAGGTGGCGAGTCCATTGCAGTTCATCGGGGATTAGACGAGATCATCTGCCCAGATCGCTTTTCCCGAGCTAGCAATTCCATCAGTCGGTACGTATTGCAAATTCGTGAAGCATTTACACGCATTTATGCTGATTACGTAATTGGTGATTGAACACTTGGCTCTATCTGCATCCCTCTTTTCAAAATAATATGATTAATGATTATCTTCAATATCTCTACCTACTAACCTACCAATATAATGGGCTCAAAATAACCTGTCAAAATTGTCAAAAGACGCAAGTACCAGTATGCATGGCAAATTGAAGCGGAAAGAGAAAGGAAAGTTTGGAGGGCAATTAGACGCATTACTTCATAGTTTCTTCAAAAAAATACTCAAATTCAAAGTACAAATCTAATCTAGTGTATTGTATAAATCTCAACCATACATATCTTGAATCTCAACGCATGCCAAACGAATTGCTCAATAATGTTGAATGTATATGAAGCTCTGTAAAATGTACGCATGTATAACTTATAAGGATGCAAATCTCATGCTTTTTGTCTAATAAAAATTGTTTGTTTGCACGTTAAATGTAATAGCAGCTATGTGGTGTTGGTTGTGCACTTTAATTTAATTGTACCTAAGTATAGTTAGTCGTTTATTGTTTGTAAGTGGCATGTAAAATGCACTGCTATATTGCTTTTGTGTACAAAGCACGAAGTTTGGGATACCCAGGAATCTCGAGAACAATTTGGGCGGTTCTTTAGTGGGATTTTTTCTTTGCTGTTTACTAGTTGGGTTGGGACTTTTTAGTTTTAACTTATTGAAATTTGAATACTTAATTGATTCTGTAATATAAATTTACAAATGTCAGGAATTTACCCTCTGCCGTGAAGATCTTGAAAAAAGGTTTTCAACAGCAACATAATCTCATGCGTCCAAAATCCCTGGCTATGCCTTGGAAAGGAAGACAAGGTGGACTGACCCAAGTTGCTCATTTGAATAACATTCAGCATAGTGATTACTACGACGACGATTCTAACCTTCTATTCCCAGACAGTGGATCCGAGGAACTTGAACACTTACTTGTCTGAAAATAATTTTCAAGATTATTCTATTCTTTTTATTTGACTATTGCATTAGCTATGGACTTATATATTTAAATTAATCAAGTCACAAAACCAGACATTTTCCGTCTCTAAACTCACAATAAGTTTTATTTCATGATCAAATATTGTAATTTCGGCTCAATGTACATTTTAACTCGCTCAGTCGTAATTAAAACGGTTCTCTTCTACCAACTTTATGACAAACGTTTAGTAGTAGCATTTTTCAAAGATTGTAGCATTTTTTTGGTGATGGTTACAATTAATTTGATTGGTTTCGATTTTATTAAGTAGGCATACTAACCTAACGTATTTTTTTAGTATAATATGCAACTAGTTGCACCATAGTGTGTTTTTGTAGTCGATACTAATTATATTTTTCATGGTGTTTGGTGTTTTTCTTTCTCTCGAAAATTTAGCTCAAACTTCTCCTTGTAAATTAATATTTCAACCGGCACGTCTAACTCTTTTTGTTTAATATTTAATGATTTTTTTCTCGAAATAGTATGCAATTTAATATGTATCCTTTAACGAATTTTAGCGTATTATATTTTAAATGTAACGCTACTTGCTTATGCAATCTATTGTGTCATCCTCATCATAATCAACAGTAATCACCACCGGTCTACTTTATCCATTTATCTCTATGCACTTCACATTTATTCTTGAACAGGTAAATGTTGTTCACTAAAGCAATGCGTTGTAAGCACATTTCTATCCAATACATTTTCTTGAGCTTCTTACCAACAAACCGGATGCACCAAACCCATAAAATATTCCCATGTCAAATGATAAAAAAATATTTTATGCAGGAAAAGATTATAAGAGTTTGATACTATGCCGTGTGTACTCTTCAGATCAAAAGTAACTGTCTACAAGCATGTAAACAAGTTAACAACGTAATTTTTATATTTAATCATATTATCGAAAGCAAAGAGCACGTAGGGAGATGCCATGGTATAGTAGGTTTAGGTGCATTTTGCCCTGTTTACCATTTTATGTTTATCTCATCTCCTTCTGGATTCCGTTTGAACAACCTCAGCTCAGGAAAAGCGTCAACTCAGCTCTCACTGATGAAAATTATGCAAATAACGTGTTTGCATGCATATCAGAAGATGAATGTACCATGTAGATATTTTACGTTAATATGATGGTTTTGTCTTGGTTTCATGATAAAAGGTTTGTGAGTGAGTTGGTCGGGAGAAGTCCCCGTGGTAGTGGTGGTGGAAACGGCTCCCTTCTAGGAAATCCGGATGATGGTGGAGATTTGGAATTTTTACCCATGGATGGCACCAAGCCACGCAGACTGGAACGAAGCTTTATTTGAAAATTCATAGTACTGAAAAACTACGAGTACATATTAGTACACTTATTAAAAATGCAAAACCCTCGACTAGCACTACAGCGCATTTATTATTATTATTCATACAAATCTCTCGATTTTTGTTGTTTTTTATAAATACAGTTTTTCTGTTTCCATTTTCATATTCAAAGAAACAAAACCATACAACGCAGTATACTTACTTTATGATGAGACATAAGTAACGATAAAGTACTTTCTTGAAAAATACTACAAATATTATTGTATGATCCTCTCAACTATGTTTACATTATTTTATGTACTTATGCATTTTGTATATTTCTTTGACTCTCCATAAAATTAGTTATAAAGATAAATAAGTTTTTCATGTATAATCGTCAATCTTTACACGAATATATTATACAGATATTATTATGATGCTCTGTCTTAGGGTAAGTAATCAATAATTTACGAATGTTACTTTGTAACAGGTTACATTCATGATGATATTGTAAATAGGAATGTGTAAAGTTGGGAGGTTGAAAGGCTAATATACTTTAAAATATGACAAATATTTTTCCTTTCTGCGATACAAGCATCTTGTCATTCAGAGTAATAATCCTAATTGTGAAAGGCTTTCAGCAAAGCAACGGGTTTTGCTAAAATTATCAAAGTACCAAATTATGTATTTAAAATATGAATTATTTTAATGTTACCAGTGATGTATCTTTTTTTTATTAAAACACAGAAATGAATATATGATTATTATCTTGTGTTTGGTTGATTAAATGTTAAGTTAGTAGCATAAAAATTATTAGCTTGAGACTTGTTTAGGTTTATTATTATTATTCTAGTTATTTAAAACCAAAAATATTATTATTTACAAGTGGAAATTTTAAGCATAAACATTTGTGAAGTTATCTTACATTCTTCTGTTATTATGAATGTAACTGTTATTTGACTCAAGTCCGTTCCATATATTATTAAAGCGTACACAAACGAATTGTAATTATTAATATCGAATAATATGTATATATATGTCTACATAAATATGTTATCGTAATATATTTGTCTTATTCATCGATACAAAACCTGAAAAATATTCGTAACGTCAAAATAAAAAAATCGCAACTTTTCTTTGAGAAAATTTACAATTTTCGTCACTCGATTCGCTCATTCATTTCATCTATTTTTAACCGTTTCACAGACCAAATTGGAGTTTCTGCAACTTTCCATATTACGCACACATCTCAAAAACTTTTCTACATCTGTCACAGAGAAGATTTTGATCTATATGTATTTTCGAGATGAAATAAAAAGAAGGAAGAGTTCCAGTTGAAAGATGTTAAAAACATAAGTAGGTGAGTGGGGATAGAAAGAGCACTAGCTCAGGTAAAACTTTTATTACTACAGCTACATAAATAAATGAAAATCATAGTTTTTCTACCCATATCTCATCTTACGTTTTTCTCCTTCCTCCCACTCTTCCCATCACTAGCATATATATCATCCTCTTTCCTCTCATATCCATGTCCTTACTAAGCGGATTAACAGTTGATAAGTATTTGCAATGTATGTAAGTATGTTTACAGTTATATCATCACACCATCCTGTCTTATTTTTTGTGTTTTATCATAATTACCAGATTGTACCCACGTGTGTCCTGTGTTATGCATACCCCATTCCCACGTTATGTCCTTGCTTTTGGTAGCACATTCATACGAAGTACGTTAGTACGTAATGGTGAAAGTTGTGTAGATGGAGTCGTATAATTCTTGTCATAGTATATTCATGAGAGTCTATTTATAAATAAATAATATACCATTTGTTGTTTGTATGAAACGCTAGTAAAAATACAGAAAAACATAATAGTTTTTACATTTATGCATATATTTATGTATATATTTGTTTAGTGGAAAGCTGTTTTGTTTTCTCTCAATTCAATATTTGGCTATAAGATTTATTTTGTAACCATTCCAAATGAACTAAACTAAACTAAAAAGCTCATTCCTTTTCTTTTCAGTTCCTCTTACGTCCTACATTACTTCCAATTTTCCAGGTTCATGTTCACTTCACCAATTCCATTCACTTATGTAAATGAATTGCTCTTCTCAGTTCTCTTCCGTGTAAGGATGTACGCTGTTGTACAATTGTTTTTGTTTGAACTTTACTTTTTGAAGAGTTTACTTAGTTCTTTCGGTAAAGGCGTCTCACCAGTTAGCTCGACTCCGCAAAAAGTTGATTTCACCAAAAAAGAAGAGCTCCAGGCTTAAAATATAATTTAATGTTTTGCTCTTTTGTCTGCTTTTAAAAGTTTCGTTTCATTTCAAGCACATACACTCTCTCTCTCTCACACTTTTCATGTATGTAAATAAACAAATTAATGTCAATAATTTCAGTAGCTCCTTCCAACACACCACACGCTCTTGCATTCATTCCCATTCTCAACTTCCTTGTAACAAACATATCCCGTGTCCATGTACCACTTTTTCAGAACAGCTAAAATGAACTAATACGGTGATCATTTCATCCTTTTTATCATTATCATTAAAATCTTCTGTAATTTTAGTTATGTACACAAGTTTATTATGCTCATTTTATTACTCTGCTCACGGCCAAATGTCATTTCCATTATTTACTAAAGAAATGTAAAGTAATTAAAGGAAATTCATTACATCGAATTAATGACTACACACACATAAAATCCATTACTATCCGTGAACTTTATGGATTTCCGTTCTTTCCCAAAAAATATTATATCGATATTCTAGAAAGTCATGTCACGTTTTGGGCGGTAGCTCATCCCATCCAACAACGTAACAACTCATTTTTTTCTTTTTCTTTCGCACTAATTCCAAAATCATTTAATTAAAGGCTTTATATTCCTTGTCAATAAAGCCATTCGCGTTAAACCCACTCACAAAACAGAACCACTCTTTCTTGCTGCTTTGGAGAATCAAACAAATGACAAGTTTTGGAAATGAACTAACACATACATCAACTTGGCTCATATCTCTCATCGAAACATGCATAAGACCTAGGACCTAAGCCATGGGGCAACCTAAGAATTTTCCTTGAAGGCAAGCCAGCTCTTCTCTTCATCATCGACGAGAACAGTAATAAAATTGCATACTTCTGCTGATGGTGATAATGATAAAAAAGAACGCAATAAAACTACCAAATGAAATGAACATCAGCATAAAAGGTAAAAAGGTGATAAAACATGTCAAGCAAAATAACAGCTAAAGAATTTCTCCTTTTTATTATTTTCGGAATATATATCCAATTCAATACAATTCTAACTATGAATAGTATGCTGACAGTCAAAAAGTGAAAGAGAAAATAAAGTTTCATCAATACCAAGTCACATTTCTTTCTCCCCACTCAATTCTCTTATGAATATAGTTATGTAATAGTTATAACAGCAACTCGCATTCTATCATCTATACACTGAATTATACAAAAAGTCAGGATCGCCGATCCATTTTTAATCAACGCAACAGCACAACCAGAAGTCGATGTCTAGAAAAAAAGCAAACAAGTTCATTTCCCATTCATACGAGAGTCAACCTAAAAGGAAATAAAAAAATATGTATTCATTTTCCATTCTTCTCATTCATTCATTCACTCAATTCATTTCACTTCATACTACCAAAAGTGTTATAGCCTCTTTGCATCCACGCTCATGCACGCCTGCAGAACAACACGTTCTGCATTATAGCAACAGCTTGAGCAAGTGAGCATAGTCTAAATGAATGAACCAAGTCAAATAATAAACGTAAATGAAACCAATATAAAGTGTAGGTACACATATCAAAAACCTATACGGATACAATAGCGCCTCTCGCTTGCTTTCCAACCTCTCATGTTGGTTTAGTTGAACGGATGGATGATCTCTCGTTTTCGTCTCGTTGCTCATTCCTCTTCCGGCTGTACATAGGTATATATGTGTATATTGTGTGTAAGCGTAAGTCCATACCGGCATGGCATCATGTTATGTCACACAGTAAACAAAGGAAATGCTGACTGAGCACGTTTGTTCACCATCTCTATAGTCGTCATCATCATCATCATCATCATGATTAAAACAGTAGGAAAAATATATAAGCTAGTCAATTATTTTCTTTTTTTCTCTCCTTTCACCAAAATGTGCCTCGTGCCTTTACTATTGCTATATGTTGGCATGTCGTGTGCTTGCTGGAAGCTTGAGTAAAAAAAAGAAGGGATAAACAAAAGAAAATGATTCACTTTTTCTCTTTTCCTCTCGACTTTCTCTCCCATAAAAGATGTCTCCTCCAGTTTAGCTCAATTTCTCGGCATAGCTCCATATCCACTTTCGCTTTCTCTCTGAATCTCCTTATTCGTCTATTCAAGCAACCGATATCAACAAGCCATGCGAAAACTAAAAGTTTCCTCAGTACCAAATGTAGATGGCTTTGAGCTTAAAAACACGAAAGTATACCATGACATAATGAAAGCGAATAAAACAGACTCGTGAGAGCAGCAAAAAAAATAAGAAAGAAAGCTTCCAACAAGTCAAATGATAACATAGAGGACTTCTGTGACGGAGACGAAAACGCATACGACAACAAACAACCCAAAGGAAAAAAACAAACGTGTGGTTCAAGATAAGTCACATACCGTTTTTTTTTTCTACTCACTTAAAAAGAAGCATCGCATCTCTCCCTATATATCTAAATTACATGTATGCATAATATATTTATCTACTTTATATAAGTTGCCAATATGCAAATTTTTCACGAGTCCATGTATTTAGATGGGCGTTCTCTTCCTTTTTCCGGTCCCTTTTACACAAAAACCAGACAGTTTCAAGTTTTAATTTTTTTTGGACAATAAACTACGTGCGATT
>JAQFZH010001610.1:0-20278 GCA_034695485.1 Entomobrya nivalis
GTGTGTACGATTCGAAAAATGCTCCAAGTTTGAGCAAACTGTTGCCAATATTTTCACTTTTGAAACACGGTAAGCTTTTGAAAAAAATACATTAAAAAAATTCAAATGAATTATTTGTCAAATTTGTAATAAATTTATTTTTTTGTCGCAGAATTTTCTGCTTTAAGATATGGCCAAAAGGTTGATTTTGAGGGACTACTAATTATTGCATGTACAATTATTACAATTTCAAATGGAATGTTAGCAGGTCCTATTGCTCTACTGGCAGGATTGGATCCGTTCCTTCAAACGATCAAAATACAGTTTCCAGGTTGTATGCAAATTCGTGTATTTAGGTTTTCCATATATTTGATAAGCAGTATACTAACTCAATGGTGTTGTATGGAATGTAGTAGAATATTTATAACGATGTGTATACCCGCTATAATTATATTTAGCACGTATGTTTCTTGTTTACGAATAATTGCCAAAAGGACACTAAATTTGAGAACTGTACTGCTATACAATGAATTCCAATGCATTAATCAAATCGCTCTGAGTATCGTTTCTGGTATTTTTGGGCTTTTTATTAAGATTCTGTATAGATAAGTTACAATTTATTTAATATAATTAAAACGAAAAGCAAGAAACAAAAACTGGTTTTCGAATTTAAGAATTCCAATTTAGATTTGATGCCGTATTAGTTTATGAATTTGAAATTCAATTTCGAATTCCCAAAATCGATTTTTTCCTTTATCAAATCTATTATACAAATCTTAAATTACACACGCGCACAGTTTTTTCTGACCCATCATTATACCAAGCATATACCCTAAACTATGGAAATTTAATTTATAACTTGATACAAAAAATGGCAAAATAATAATAAAATAATCAACTTTGATCAATATATTACAAAAATAGAACATTTTTAGTTTAAAACATACAACATACTATTTACTCTGAGCAGAAGCGTCGTCATGAAACAAAGCTTATGAACGCTTAGGTCTTCGTAATCTTCCTATTTTCCTAAAAGATCCGACTTTAAATAATTTTCGAAAGCTACACACCAAAAATATGCCTACACAATTGTGCTGGAAAGCTTGGGAGCTATGCAACTCCATTTTTGACACTGTTCTTCCATATCTCATATTCATCAAAATGATCCCAACCCAAGAAAAATTTGTTTTGACAAAAACCACCAAGCTTCCACTTTACACGTGCCTGGCAATCATGTTTTTAGCTATTCTACTTTACGCTTCTATATTTGTCCACGTTATCTTTCTTAACACTATCTCCATGCCCACGTATCATCTTCTTCTAAATGCAATGGCCGGTTTTATATTGGCTCTTTGCATTTGCATCGTTGGGATAACAATGCCAACTGCTCATACACTTGCAATTCAATTTCACAAAAGTACAATTCGCTACGAAAAACGAATTCGAGTGAACGATTCAAAAAATGCTCAAATTTCAAACAAACTTTTACCACTATTTCCACTTTTGAAACGCGGTAAGTTCAAAAAAAATGCTTTAAAAAATTACAAATATAATTATTTATCAATTTTGTAATAAATTTCATTTTGTCACAGAATTTTCTGCTTTAAGACATGGTTCAAAGGTTGATTTTGAGGGACTAGTAATTATAACAGCGACAGTAATTACAATTTTAAATGGAATGTTAGCAGGTCCTATTGCTCTACTGACAGGATTCGATCCCTTTCTTCAAACGGTCAAAATAGAGTTCCCAGCTTATATGCAAATTCGCTTATTTAGATTTTCCATATATTTGACAAGCTCAATACTAACTCAATGGTGTTTTATGGAATATAGTAGAATATTTGTAACGATGTGTATACCCGCTATAATTATATTTAGCACGTATATTTCTTGTTTACGAATAATTGCCACTAAAACACTCAATTTGAGAACTCTTCTGCTATACAATGAATTCCAATGCATTAATCAAATCGCTCTGAGTATCGTTGCTGGTATTTTTGGACTTTTTATGGGTTTGGGTATAGTTTTGGCTGTGATTGGTAACTGGATATTTTTGAAATGTTCGGGTAAAATCCCATTAGAAGTGTCTCTCTTGTTTGGTGGGCTTAGTGTGGTGACCTACTCTTTAATGTTTTGTACGATTCCTTTGTCCGTCAAATGTGATGAGTTGAGTAAGGCAATTATTTTAAGTTGGAAGACTAGTTTAGGTGGTTGGACAACTGGAGAGATAAGATATTGGAAATGGAAAATTCGAGCGCAACAACCGGTTGCCATTCATTATGCTCAAACTAAATTTGAAAAGGACACAGAGACTAAATTTTATTATTGTATTGTTATTCATACTATTAATGCACTTTTAATGTTTTAATGGGATTCAAGTAGGATATTTAATGTATTTATATTGTTAAAATGATTCATATTCGCTTAGTAAAAACATAAATATTATTAGTTTATATTGTAATAATTGTAATAAATTAATTAAGGAATAGTTTAACGCATTTTAGTCGATTATTGAAAATAAAATATGCTAATGATGATTTCCGTTTACGTTTTTCGGTTATACCGATAAAACCGCAAGAATATTTTCAAGCTGTATTCATTAAACGATAATAATTAGTATGTCTTGTTAATTTACATTTCTTTAAGTTGTTGGCAATATTTATACTAAAATTAAATTGTTATCATAATATCTGTTCTAAAATTAATAAATATTTAAATATAAATCAATAATATGTTGTTAGTCGAACTGTTATGCGTTTTTCTTCAGGACGGAATACGTATTAGTTCCAGTTGGGATTGATTCTCTTCTCACAGGTAGCTCCCCTGTAGTATCTTGATCAACTGTTTCAAAACATGTTGTGTATTTTGTCAGTTGTCGATTTCTCGAACTGCCCTTTTTCAGGTGAATCCAATCAACCATAAACTCGCTATGGTTCTTCTGAGAGAAGTAGTAGTTTGCGTTCAGAAAGGGGAGCTGCTGCTCCCATTGCTTGTTTGGATCAGTTTGATGTTTGCAATTTGGATGATAAAGATTGAAAACTGCATGCTTGTTCTATTAATAAATCCACAAAGTACCAAAACATTTCAAAGAACATAAAAATGAGTAAAAATTATTTCGGAGGTGCTCATTGAACGATTTAATTTGAATTTAAGTTGTATTACCTTGTCAATTAAATCTTCGAAACAGTGTGTAGGTTCCCAACCAGCCAGTAAAAATACTAGGCAATCGCATCTTAAACTAAGCTGTCTCACAACAAACTTGGTGAAGTCTGTCCACTTTTCTTTTTGTCCTTTAAATGTTAAAAATGTATTGAACAGCAGTACACCTAAAAACAACAAGTTTTCTAACGATTCATTAATACTGCTAATAAACAAACACTACAAAAAAATATAATCATATTTTACCAACACATTTAATTAAAACTACATCATTGCTACAACAATAAATGTTAATTATAGTTTATTAGTGAACCGGTACGGCTATACTTATACTTTTGTTGTATATGCATTTTTGTGCATTTTGAGTTGTGGGTTTTATAGAAGACCAAAAACTTTGCGCCTGCATGACTAACGATTGATTTAAATAGATATGGCTTACTACTTCTTCGATTTATGATTTCTGGTGGTTCTGTCGATTAACGACGAATGACGAGTCTTGTGTGTTATTATCTTAATGATAAATTAAAATGAGTTTAGTTTCTTGTACCCACCTTGCTCTAACCAACCTTTAAAACCGTATTTGAGTTTGGCCTCACTAACAGTTCTGCTCAAAGTGTTCAAATGTTGGAGATCGTTTTGTATGAAGTTTTCAACTAACACTTTAGTCGAGTTACAGAAAGAACCATTAAATGCATATCCTAACGATTCTACATTCATCGACGGTTCTATGCCAATTATAACGACTCGGGTTTGCTGAACAGGGAAATCGTTCATAAATGCAAAAATATTGTCGAACTTTGGTCGCTGCGTCTCGTTTTCGGTGGGCATATCGGTTATTAAACTTTGATGCATCTGCGAAAACAAGCCCAATATAAAGAAATAAAATTAATAAATAAATAAATATTTTATTTTGGGTCTTTTAACATGTCTGCTCAAAAAATACCTGAACTAAAAACACCCAAAATTGGTATACACCGTCGTTGTCCACTGGAATTGGAATCTCAAATCGTTCATACAACCGTGTAACGATATCGTTTGAAGTTGGTTCTCTTAACTGCGCAAAAAGTACAAAAATAACTATACAAAAACAGAAAATGGTTTATATTTTATAAAAGTTAACATACCAAATCCTCCGAAATTTGAAAGTCACCCAGTAAATTAAGATATGACTTCATACTCTCACTGTAGTCTCCATCAGCAGGAAACAAGTTTAGGAAAACTTGCGAAAATTTCGGTATACCTTGTATAATATTATCGACTGTGTTCTTATTTTCACGAAAAATTTCGAAAGAAGAATGCATTGTGAAAATGATGAGTAGCGTTCAATCTACCGATTTTTTTTAAACAGAATTAAATAACATGAATGAGAACAGCTTGTATTTAAACGAAAGTGATTTGGCAATACGATCTTATCAAAATATACACTTGTTATGAGTGATTTAGTCAAATTTTACAGAATTAAAACAGTACGAATTGGAAATAGAACAAGTTGCGTACTCGCGTTCTCTGATATTCTGTAAAACTAACACCAAATTTTGTGAATTTTAGTATATTTATAGTATTTTTTTCTGTGGGATGTTTTTCCATCATTGAATGACTACTCAACCTGTCTGACACCTGTGCAAAACAAAGCAAAATTGTAATCGTATATCGATGCATCACCTAATAAATCAGAGTGCGATATTACCCGGGAAAAACTCATAAAACCTAGCCCAGAAGGCTTAATGGGTTTAATGGAGAAAATAAGTAAAAAATAATATAACCCGGATAATTCAAATGGTGGCGGCAATACAAATATTCTATGCTATATACATAAGGTATATATTAAATGAAAAAGTCTCTTTTAACTGGTTTCATAAAGGGTGGGGCTGGATACAATAAAACCCATGGGTAAATGCTGCACTCTGGATTAAATAGTTTGTCAAAAAAGCACAGAATATGGGCTAATATCTTTTCGGTGTCGAATATGTATTTTTTGTGACAACCGATTAACAAATATTGTCTTAGGATCCTAGTTTTTCGTAAAAGTTTCCCTATTTGATAAAGTCTAGGAGTAGATGGGTAGATACTACAAATAAATGTAAAACGTGAAAACGTCTTTATGACTTTTTTTTTACTCCGAAAACGCCAGTGTAAATAAAAAATTCCCAATTTTTATAAGTAATGTGCTGTATAACATGTAACTAAAACTACTAAAGCATATATTCATTTACATTGAGTAAATAGGGAAAGTGCTAAAAAAATCCCTCTTTTCCCTCAAACTAGTGCATCGCATACACGGATTGGTGTTGGCAACATTATTACAATATCAGCTTATCTGAAAGTAAACAAGGCAGGATTGAGGTTACATGATGACATCGAAACGAATTTGGTGTAAAAGAGGTGTATTGTGTTTTTGTTTATGACTAACTCTTTAGCTCAATAGCGTATTATTATAAAAGCCGATTTTTAATTAATTAGCGATCCATGTTCTTGAAAAATATTGCTAGTATTTTCCTCCAGATGTTTTCCTTTAACATTGATTCAACCAGGAAAAAATATTAAATGTAGAGGAACAAGACTGACAAAATAAAAACGAACTTAATTTGACAACAAAATGTCAGTTTATTGTATTGTTACGATCGGGGTGTATACATTGGCCTGGGCTTATCAAGACATATAAATCACAGTCAGATTGATACCAATAAATATAAAGTTGCTTTACATTTCGATATTTTTGCAACTTTGGGGAATCCTGTTACCCGGTACTTATTAAATGAGTGATTTGGTAGTACTAATTACGATCGTTTATTATGCATGTTAATCTGTTACACTGGGAAAGGTCTAAGTCAAAAACGCTTTGATCTATTGATCTCAAGTTCTAAGCACAAGTGTATATGTAGACACGTTCGAAAGTAACTATATATACACTTAAAGTGCTTGTTTAGACACTTTCAGAAGAAAAATAAGTAAATAAATTTAAGTGTCTAAATAGACACATTTGATAAAAATAGTTTAATGATTTAAATGTCTATATAGACACTTGGGCTTAGACTGATATGTATTAACCTATTTTGGTAAAGATAGCATATATAATCATAACGAATGTCTTTAAAACTAACAGTATTCTTTGGTATAATATAATTGCAAGCTTTCACGCACACAATTGAAATGTTATTAATACTATCACCATTTAGGTATTTTGAATAAGGGTTGATTTTATTTCAAAAAACGAGAAACTTACTAGCACCTTGCACACCAAAGTTACACGTCATAGCTGTTAATTGTTTGAAAATTGCTGGAAATATGCAAAGTTGTATGCTCACGCCCATAAAATTAGTCTTTTTCAAATGGTCTATTTTGGAAACGGACATAGCTTTTACCTGTTTAATATTTCAAACTTGTTAAAACTTTGTTTATCAGAAATATAACTTGTGTTCAGGTTAGTATCTTACTATCTGTTTACAACTTCTTATTATGAGGTATGAATCCGTAATTATTTCTATTTTTGAAGAAATGCATTTACACCTAAAAGTATATAATGAAATTCTAATACAAAACAGAAATCTTCAAGGAAATAATTTATTTAATAGGCTACTGCAAAATACAAAAACGGATGCCTTTATCATCACAGCCATATAAGTAAAGTAAATCTGATGTTATTATATTTATTTGTATTTTTTCAACGTTGCTTGTCATTTAGGATTACATTTGGTTGTACACCACTTGTCAGTTAGACATTGATATTACGGTGCAGTTTGCTTGATCAGAACCTTGAATCATCAAACAATTATTTATTATCTTTTTTTGTTATCAGAGACATCAACTTTTAATTAATTATTTATTTGCTTACCGTCTGGACAGTCCCATATTCCGTCCTCATCACAAATCCATGATGGAGGAAGACAAGCACCAGGTACATCTGGCTCATCACTTGGAGGCTTATAACACCTTGTTTCGTTATCAGCACAAGGACATGTCTCTTCTGTCTCGTCACTCCAATCATCACAGTCATTCTCTCTGTCACACATCAAGTTTTTGTAAATGCAGTGACCGCTGGCACACGTATACTGAAAAACAGATTATTTTTTTATGCAAATATTATTTAAATATTTCCGAATTAAAAAAAAACTTACAGCCGAATCAGGACACGTCGGACATTCACCAGTCTGCTCGTTCCTTTCATCACTTCCATCCTTGCAATCGGTTGTCCCTAAACACAAAAGTTACACAAGCGAAAAAATTGTACCGAGAAATAAAATTATTTTTAATTATCATACCATCGCAAACTTCATCAGGTTCAAGACATTGTCCAGTATTGCATCGAAACTATTTAGAAAAAAGTTAATATCGTATTCAATATTTTCATTTATCTTTTAATTTTTTATACCCACCTCGCCATCTATACAAGCTGGACATTCTTCCGGATCGGTTGGTTCGTCAGTACCGTCGTTGCAGTCATCGGCCCCTAAAATATACCAAAAAACTCCATGATCCGTTTATGCAAAAAAAACACGTCAAATACTTTTCAGTACTTTCTTACCATCACATTTCCATATACCTGGTATGCAATAACCAGAATTGCACTGAAACTGAAATAAAATTGGTCTAAAATGTAAACTTATGTATTTGTATAAAAAAACTTCAAAATTTGATATAATACCTCATCTTCCTCACAAGCAGGACAATCTTCTATTGTTCCGGGCTCATCGCTACCGTCTTCGCAGTCAATGATATCATCACACAACCACCAATCTAAAATGCACTCTCCATTGTCACATTCCCACTTAAATTCAATTTATTAAAAAAAAAACAATATCTAAGTTTTACTGCATAACTTTAAAAGAAAAGAAATATATTCGTACCTGGTATTCGGTGCAGTTTTGTGTGTGCACAAGAGTGACACATAAAACTACGAAAGTTAAAGAAATTAGTGAGTTTTTCATTTTTATTTTGTATTGGAACGAAACGTGACTTTTTAAAATAATGAGGAATAGTTCAGGAATAACATTTATTTTTATACCAACTTTTGGGAAAAGGAAGGTTGTCATTTGAACAGATAAGACATTTTATACGCTTACCTGTCAAACCAATGTGACGGTTATTTGAGTACATATCAGTGTCAATTGATTAACATGTTTTTCTATACATCATTAATTTTTCACACAGATGGTTCAAGTTATGTTAACATTGCTATTTAAATAAGGTTGATTATGGGTTATTGAGTATGAATCAGATAAGGTTTCATAATTTCACCTTGTTATCAAACCTGTGACAATTTTCCGTGTGTTGGTAATTTTAATATCATTTCCGACAAATTATATAATGTATAATGTTATATTAGCATAAAAAGTGTATATATATTTCAATTTAATATAATAACAAAATAATTGAAAATAATGAAAATAAAATATAGCTTTAGCAGAATTACTTTCTTAATGATATTATGCACGGATTAAAAATTATAGTTTTATAGTTTAGGTTAGAAAAATCTTTTGAATATGTGAAAATAAACTGCGTTATTATTCTGTACTTAAATTGTCATTCACTTTGTGAAATAAAGCTGTCCAGAAACTAAATAGTCACGTGATTTCTGAATAATGATTGTATCAGTTTATTTAAATGTTTAGCTAGTTACTTCCTATGAAAAAGGAGCAAACACTAGTTTAGTTACTTCTACACTATTTGTTAGTAAGTGCAGCCATAGAAAAGCGTATATCAGGGTTTAACTGAAGTAAACAAGTATTACTACAATATAGCGTATTTGGACAATAAGGTTAATTATATATTTCAGAAGAACTTTAATAGCATATATTTTTAGGTAAACAAGTCATTTTGGTTATGAAGACTAAAAAATGAAAGATATTATTTCGTTTAGGCTGGTTGTCTTTGGTTCTTTTTTCTGAGCACAATAGAAAAGTTATTCTAAAGTAAAATGCTTTATTCAATGCCATAAAATTATATTTGTAATGCTATGAATTTAAATAATTGGTTGTGATTATTTCAGCTCAAATAAAAATAAATAAATTGTAGTTATTGGTTTCGTCAACTATTTGTTGGAGATATTGATTATTTGATAGTTTTTGATAGTGAAATCTGACGTTCATAGTAAATTTGTTTGGTAAGCTGTTCCATTCTATTACAAACTATATTTGGTTTAATATTTGAATATTTGATACAAATTCGTTAGTATTTTAAACATTTTAATAAAAAATCCCCAATTTTTTCTAAATTAAAAATGAAAACTTTGAAAATCGTTCCAATCGTTTTCACAGCATGCTTTGCTATTAACACTTTGTCGAATTCCAAATCAGTACCAACGACAAGCCTTGCAAACAATTTGCAAAATTTAGTTCATAATTTTGAAAGCTGTCACATCCAGTTCATCTTTGGAAATATTAGCTACAATGCCGATTATTTTGAAAAAGCATCACTAATAATTCAACAATTTAAATCTTTAACATCCATTTCAATAGATAACTTTAAAGACTCGTCTTTCAAACCCAAATATTTCACTAATCCTAAATATCAGCGAAGATATACACCCTGGTTTATCCTTTGGTATATATTTGATCAAATCGGACACAGTGAGCGTATAGACTATAAATACGTTAAGATAATGCAAATATCTGCAAATTTTGGAGGAACCCCAAACTATGTAATTTTGAGTGAAAACTATTTAAACAAAGTGACATTTAAATATAAACATTTGAAAGCCTTCTTAACCCATAAAATTGTATCAGTGTTTTTGACCAGTCCAGTTCTTTACATCGATTCAATCGACAAATTTTATATAGTGTGCATACCATGTGAGAAAAGTAATCCACTAGTACATTTAGATACAATTACACAGGAGAACATAATCAATACTTGGAAAACCATTTACTTCAACCTAAACTTGGTTTACATTTATTCCAACGTATGGAAACCAATGACAACTTCAATGAGTACTATTATTTGCGATGGGTTTGCCGGTTCTAAATATATTCCATCTTATCAAAAGATAATCGAATATTTTATTGTGGATATATGTGTACACCAAGTGCTCTCAAAAATACTTAACTACACTCTTTTAAAACCGAAAAACCAAGATAACAGAATTCATGGCCTTGCACAAGGCGCAAATTTCATATCCAAGGGAAACTTTAGATCCCTCAAATATCAACGTATTCGATGGATACCTCATGCAACTCAATTTTCTTCATTTTATTTCATCTCCATTCTGAAAAGGCCTACATTTAATGCACTAGTTCTCCTAAAACCGTATACGTGGTTTTCATGGCTTTTAATTATATATTGTGGACTAGCTTTACTCTGTGTTACGAAAGTTGTATACCTCTTCGTTGTAAATGTTTTCTTTAAAAGTGTAGTTTCTCGTCGACGTATTAACACCAGTGATATTTTAATTGCTATCTTAGCAACCACATTTGATCAAGCTGCAAAATCTAAATGGAGGCCAAACTGGGTATTTGGATTTGCCTTTACTAAAACCCTACTTTGCATTTGGGTAGTTTGGCTAATGTTAACTTTACAAGTTGGAATGCTATATAAAGGGAAAATATTTAGCTTTTTGACTAAACCAATGGAGCCTTCGTGGCCTGAAACGATAGAACAGTTGGTTAATTCGCCTTTTACATTTATAACTCTACAAGATTATACGAGAGGGCGCCGTTTTAGAGGTTCTATGCTGAAGGATGTCATTTTGAAAGCTGATAAGTTACCTAAATTCTCTTTCAAACCCGCTTATGCAAAATTAGCAAAGTTGGTCCAATTCTATAATGAATCGCCAACACACTTTGCTTTAGACTTGCGTCTTAGTTTAAATCCTGTGAAAGGAAATTCCTCCAAAAAGATTCCTGCAACAAACTTAGCAATTATTGACAAGTCCATTCTAATTAATCAAGAATATTTAATCAGCAGGAACTTCATGCCTGACAATGCCATTTCAAGGCCAATTTTGTTTCCTGGATATCTTCAAGTTATGCCTTGGGCCGTTGGAGATACGTATTTTCAATCGATTTTTGAACGATATTTGGCAAAGTTGTATGAGTCTGGAATTGAAAGGAAAATGTATTCCTTTGTACTTTCTACAATGCAGTATAAAGAGCTTTGTGCAATTTCAACTAAAATACACAATCAGTCTAATCGACAACAGATAAGTATACCCAAAGCACAATTGCTTTTTATGTCGTTGAAAGGAGCTGATTTTATATCGAGGAGTAGTGAAACCTTAACTGTGCCTCTTTCATTTAAAATGCTACAGACTGTATTCTTTATCTGTTTGTGTTTGTTTATGATTTCCGTTTTGATTAGGTTATATGAAATATTTACAAAAACTGTACTTAATTTATTCCAAAATTGGATACTCAAATAACTCAAAGAATAGCTCTTTTTGGTAATTGAAAACACTTTCAAAGAATGTTTTGGAATTTTATCTTTCACCAGTATACACAATGTGACCACTTCAATAATATTTTCAACTAGTCAACTTATTAAAAACATTCTTTGAGATAACAGGTTGATAGGGCAGTATCTTCAAAAAACTACTCAATAGTTAAAACAATTTTTGTCGTGTAGATTACTCCATTCAATTCGAATAAAATGTATACATTTTGTAGATAAATTTAAATACGAAATTGAAAGCAGCTTGTATATATTCTCGTTAAAAGCGGAAAAGGAAATTCTATATCATTTTTTGAATTGATAATAGATAATAATAACTACCGATTTGAATATATGCTTTTCCATTATGAAAGATTATTGTTCGCTTTTACATATTTAAATGTGTCACAAAGGTTTAAATGGGAGCAGTACTATCAAATATGTAATTGATGCATTGATAATCTAAAACAAAGTAAATAAACGATTTAAAGTCATACTATTAAACGATATAGACGTTAGAACCATATAAAAAACGGAATGTACTCACTAGCATGATTATTTAATTTCACTTAACCAAAGTACAAAAGTACACATGGCGATCGGTCAATAAAGTCCAAGAGTAATTTAACTAAATTATAAAAAACTATGATCAATTTTTTCACAAATATATAGTAGTTATTGCTTTATAAAATACAAACATATTTATATACCATCTCTGACTTAACCTGACATTTAAAATCTGATGTTTTCAAACCCACAAGTGTTGCAACTAATATGTCGTGCTGGGGAAAAGGGAAAAAATACCATAAAATAATAACAGGGAAAATTTATATTAAAAGTAAATTTCAAAAAAATAATTACCGCCTTGTTTATCCTTTCAGCATAGTGAACTTCAAGTGCTCAAGTTCCCAGATTCGTTATTATAGAAACCCAAGCCATGAAGGTTACCTGTTCCACCGTAATTAGAGAACCGGTTGTATGATCCTCGTCAATTGTATGACAGGATTCACTTAACGATTCCAATATCGTGTATACAGATAATGAAGAATTGATCACTCTAACGACAAGGTGGGCGGAATCTGCTGGTGAAATAAAGTCCCCAATATTCCTCATTTGCTTAGCCATCATGAGTAATATTGTTTTCCATTTTGTTATCGTTTTACTATCGAGTTTACTCGGTTTCTTTTTGATTTGAGGTACAACTTAAGATTTGCTCATGCACTGCTTTATAAATACGAGACATAATATGATACATGATAATATATAAAAGTTGGGTTGTTAGTACCATGGCGATCATTGTCGTAAAGCCAAATAGTCGAACAAATAAATCAAATGCGTCGCCGAAGCCAATCTAGATTTGTTTTTAAGAATTGAAAAATCCCGGATGCTACAAAAAATATAACTGGTGCTCTTAAACAAAAAAATGCTTAATTTTTTGACTTCTTTGTCGAAATTTTGCAAATGAAGAATTTGAGACAAGGTTTCTCGAAATGTGTTTTCTATATTACCCCAACCATTTAGCATTTTTACTGTGGGATCTAATCGAAGCCATGCCGTTAGAACAGCAAATATTGCGTAGTCGAAGCTTGGAAATATCAAAGTGCCTTTAGCCTCAGTTCAGTGAATACTTGTTTCACTTTTAATAAAAATGTAGTCCCTATTACATTTAGTACACTTATCGCTATTTGTATGATTTCGGCTGTTGTTGAAACTGATAATAATTAATTAGCAAATAGAATTAGTCCGTAGCTCAACGAAACAAAACCTTACTCGACGAAGGAGTTGATTAGCTCGATATTAATTTGTTCATTAGTTCAAATAACATAGAGAGTAAATATTAAACGTTGGGTATATGTAAATTAAAGCATCATTCTAAAATAATTCGTTATATAACTTTACTCAAATTATCTGCAAATATTATCCAAGTTGACTCATTCTAAAGCCGATTTATTGACTTTATTAAAAGTTATAAATGAATAATAATGGTCTTTTTAAATATACATAAAATTTGAATCCAATAAGTTTTGTTGGTTATTATGCCCCATAAACTTGTCAAATTGTCCATTAAATGTTTTTTTCTAAATGCACAATATTTTCCCTAATAATCGGACAGGGAATTTTTAGCATTTCGAATGGAACTTTGTTTTGACACTCATCAATTAGACAAGGAAGCAATCGTGCAATTGGCTTCATCGGAACCTTCAAATTTTACAAACATTTTATCTATTATCTGTTATCAGACAAAATAATTATTTTATTAATCTTATTTACTTACCGTCTGGACAATCCCAAATTCCATCCACATCACAAATCCATGTAGGAGGAATACAAGCACCAGGTACATCAGGCTCATCACTTGGAGGCTTATAACACCTCGTCTCGTTATCAGCACAAGGACACATCTCCTCTGTCTCGTCACTCCAATCAAAACAGTCGTCCTCTCTATCGCAAATCAAGTGCTTGTAAATGCAGTAGCCATAAGCACACGAAAACTGTAAAAAAACCAAAAAAAAATCAAACGTCTAAAAATCAAGCAATTAATCATATAACATTTTTTAACTGACAGCTGAATCAGGACAAGGTGGACACTTTCCAGTTTGCTCGTTTTTCTCAACGCTTCCATCGCTGCATTGAATTAGTCCTAAGGATGGTATAAACGGACATATTATTAAATAATTCTCTTAAAATTTATTTAACAAAACAAACATTAAAATAGTTGCCATAAGTTAAATAAATATATATTATATAGTTGAATAGATTTTTAAAAAATGACTTAAATACCTCATCTTCGTCACAAGCAGGACAATCTTCAATTGTTCAATTGACAATTGTTCCAGGCTCATCACTCCCGTCCTCGCAGTCAATGATGTCATCACACAACCACCAATCTAAAATGCACTGCCCATTGTCGCATTCCCACTAAGATTTTAATTAAGTGAAAAAAACTAATCTTTAAGTTTTGCTGCATAACTTGAAATACAAAAATAATTTTATATTCGTACCTGGTATTCCGTACAGTTTTCTGTATGCACAAGAGTGGCACATAAAATTACGAAAGCTAAAGAAAAGAATGTGTTCTTCATTTTAAGTTTTTTTGATTGGAACGACACGGGTCTCTTTATAATAATGAGGGAAAGAAATTCAGTAGTTACATTTCCTTTTATACTTATTTATGGACAAATGAAGGTTGGTAATTCTTACAGATAAGACGCATTTATTATGCGTACCTGTCAAACCAATGTCACTAGTGTTAAGTGCATATCAGTGTCAATTGATTAACAGGGTTTTTTCCTGTATATTTATAATTGTTTACGCATATGTTTCAAGTTACATTTTGTTTGTTATATTATGTTGCGTGCGGGTGATCATATTATGGAAATTACTTAAGCGCCGTATCAAGATAAGCTTTTAGTGTGTTGAGATTTATGAGTGAAACTTTAACTGTCATAATGTCTAATAGATTACAATGTAAATTGTGTTAATGTTAAAAGTTAATTTCTATTAGCTTTAGATCAGTATCCGTTTTTTAAGGATTTTTATGCAAAAAAAAATCACTTTTGAGACTTTATGGACACTTAGGACATCATGTGACATTCAACGACGACTCAGTAGGGATGAAAATAGAAGCCAATACTCTAGTACCATAAACGAATGCGTATAGTGTATCGTTTTGCATATGATTGCAAAATTAAATGTTAAAGTGAAATGGTAAAAATAAAATATGGGTTTAAGGCAAGGCAGAATAGGTTCATTGCTGAAAATATTAACGATTCCTTAGCCAAATATAGTGGTAAATTAATGTAAAAGTTAATTATTTTTAACTGATTTTAACTAATTATTGATTTGAATGATTTTTATATATTTGTTGCAGTTGTCTAGCAGCATGTATCAACACTCCACACAAACCAGATGTGTGTTAAATTTAACGCAAATTTAATAAAGCCTTCTTGTGTTAAATTTTTTCAAAATACGTCATTGGAAACCACCACAATTACTTTAAAATCAATTGTCGCATGAATTATTTCATTCGATAATGTAGGTCAACCCAACCGTACTCAACTTTTTTATAGGCGGCTAATATAATTTACTTTCTAGCTGAACATTAAATATTTTAAAAAAAACTTAACGTTTGTGGGGAAGCCCTTTAGAAATTAGAACTTTTCAAGTAGTCTGAAGTCTTTTATTTAAATTGAATTTTTTCTATATTAAACCTACTAATACTGCTTCGGGTACTAAATTAAGCGGATTTCTTCAACATTATTCCTTAGAATAATTGTGCTAAATTATTTACATAAATAAAATTCAATATTTTTATTTTACTTTGTTCGTAGGTTACACAAGATCAATTTATTATTCTATACCTACCTTTTAATTTTAAGCTTAGAAAAAAGTTTGTACGAAATTAGTAGCGCAACTGGAACATAGCGAACCACTTATAAAATATTGGGTGTTTTCTAGATAACTTTGCTTGGACATTTCGCTAAAAGAAAACCTAAAGTACAATGGCTGGCTTTCTTAAAAACGTTAACCTTTGGAAAACTCGAACCTCCAACCTAATTATTTGGGAATTAAAGTTCGCAAACTGGATAAATTTTAGCCATAAGGTGGCATGCATTCCGGTAAAGTACAACAAAACCTTATCCAAATTCCAGGTCACCCACAACCCATCCGTGTACTACATCTGGCTTCTCCGAGTATTTCTCCTTCTTCTTGATAACGTCTACTTACTATCTCAATTCACCAGCGTAACACCAACAACTGTTCCCTCTGAAGAATTTATGAATTTTTACGTTCACGCCCTACCCCGTATCGCTGCCAGTTTCATGACCATATCTACCGCAGTTGGTTTGGATGGTACCGTCGTTCTACTTAACGCCATCTACAACACTCGTCTTATTTGGGAAAATAGGAAACGGTTCGGTAACTGGTCATTTCCATTTATTGGCCCAGTATGCAAAGGATTCAGCAGACTGGTCGTATGCGGTTTACCATTCATCTACATTCAGTCATTTATGCCACTTGCAATGCATTTTCAAAATCGGCACAGTCGTCGCTACTGGCCAGGTCAGTATTTGCCTGGAGACCTGTATGACTCTTGGATTGGGTATATACTGGAAGGACTAAATGATCTACATTTGTCAATGATGTCTATTTACATTGTTTGCTATGTATCTACACTGGCGGTTAGCCTATTTATTACAATGACCTACTATACTGGATGTATAATGTAAGTTGTCTTTTGGATTTAGTTGGAAAATCAATTAAATAAATTATTCCAAACATTGATTTCGATTCTTCAATTTTTTTGTGGTTTTCAGTCGCAGACTTGAAGAAATAGAAGAGCAGCCATTTCACACGAAGAATTATCAAGAAACGCCTCTATTTCAATACAAATCGCTACTTATCCTTAATCGAATTGGAACAGCTTGTTTTTGTAGTAGAATTCTACCCTGTGTTATAACAAGTGCGGTTGTGGTTATGATAATAAGCAGTAGTTCTATTATTAGGTTTAATCACACCCTACCATTGCCCATTTTGTTTAACTTGAGCTTTGGGTTTTTTGCGATTATGTTTGCTACAATGTATGGATATCGTCACGGTGGTGGAGACGCACTAGACAAGTCGCTGTATTTGAAATGGTTGTTTGTGAGGAATACAAAGACTAGTTTATATTATAGAAAGTGTATTAAATCTTGTCGTGATTTGAGAATGTATGTTGGAGAGTTCTTTTATGTGCAGAAAAATAGTTTTGGTACGTGCATGGCATTTGTTTTGGATCAAACTATTTCCATATTGCTTACGTTTTGAATATGAATACTTGCACGATGAGTTATTAAATTTGTGTGAAAAGAAGCAAGATTAAATATTGTAATTAAAATTGCTAAAAAACAAACGAATGTTTGTTTATAAGAAGTAGTAGTATATTGGTCGTAGTTCGTTAATCAATGAAACGAAAACTGTGTTATTCATTATTATTATTAGTCAAATAAATTGGTAAATCAATTACTTTATGTTTAATGTTTAGAACTAAAATCCTTTCAAATAACATTAAAAGTTACTTAACAAAAGCCTATAGTATGAAGAAACCTTTTTAGTATAGTTATTTCTGGTATATTGCGACCATTTGTATTTTCTACTACTGGTCAATGATCGGTTTTTTACACAGATTTGGTAGATTGACTCCAAGATATCGGTTTGAAGTGCAAGATTACTTTAACGTTGTACATTTTAATCCATAAAAGTTTGACATTTAAACAAAATATACGTAAACCAAACATTGGCTTGTCAAAACGTGCTTGGCCATATCAGTTTATTTGTTCGTTAGTTGGATTAATATATTTGTGAAGTCAGCACGGCTAAATAGAGTATTTATTCTTTTGCAACTCATCAACAATACAATCAAAAAATGTTATGCTATTAAAATTTCTAAATTCAATCTATATGCTACTAATTATTTAGATTATAGTTATTCTTAGGACATAATTAAAATTCATAGCCAACAGAATTTAACAAATATTTCATACATTTAGTATTAGTTAGTAAATGCCCTGAAGTCAAAATGAATATGACGTGATTTGTTGATTTTTTAAAGAACATAGTCCTCATTTCATTGTAAAAAGCAGCTTAAATGCTCCTCGCATAATACCTTTGATAGAATTAGACTACGTAATTATAGCTTAAGTTAAACCCTTACCGCAACATATAACTACAGGCCTATAACTTTTTCTAAACCTTGTCATTATCTTCCACTCCAATTTATTGTTCCAAGTGTTCCTACTCCAACTCACTAATATCTTGTTACTTCTCACAAACAGGTACTTACCCAGCTGTAATAAAAAAGTCCAAAACCCCAAACTTAAAAGAAACGCTAATATAACTGGTCCCTTACCTAATGTACTGTCAGACCATTTTAACTTCTAAAGCCAACAAACGGTCGCTTCTTGCTGGTTCTTTACTTGGGTTTTGTTTAGGACCTTGGGGAATAGCAAAGGCAAAGTTGGATTTGCATATTAGCAATGCTATTATACGCAACATGATGTACAATACGTATATTTTTAAATATGTTGTCCTTGTTGCGATTGTAACCCGTGCATGACGTAAGAATATTAATAAGCCAATTGAAATAATTGAATACTAGTAATCAGGTAATTTATTTTGTTTCAAAATGTAATGTATAATATTAAAAGGTTGTACAATTCTATAAATATAAATGCTCTTGAATTTTGTTTAGAAAGAAATAAATCTGGAGAAACCCCAAGCACATAGGATTCAATATGTGTATATCATTCACTTAAAACATTTTGGGTAAGAAATAAGAAGAACAACAAAAATAAGAATGAGATGTCAATTTATCGTTCAAAATTGACATCCAAAATAAACTGAATATTTAGTAAAAACCTAAAACTGAGTTTGGATAAATTTACAATTAGTATCTTAAAATTAAAAAAAACCTTAATGTGATCAATTCTTTAAAAAGTCTTGACCTTAAAAATATAAAAAAACCTTATTTATTTTTTAAACCAACCATGAAACTAAAATCATTTTCTTATTATCGCTGCTGTATTTTCTTCTATATCGTAAAAAATTGGAAGTAGTTGAATTAATTCATTTTTGTATGTAACCTTCTTGTCGAAATTTCGCTGAAAACTACAAATTCAATTAATCCTGTTAAAATGAAGACGAAAGCAACAAATATATTAAATGAAGAAGTGCTTTGTTTAACACACAACTTGTTTTTCTTTATTTCATATAAATTTAACTCGATTTTTTCCCTTTCCAAAAAAGGTTAGTTGTATAAATTGTTTTTTTTTTCTAAAATTATTTCTGTGTGTGAATTTGAATAACTTACGCCTTCATTTTGATAGCACATTTTCTACTAATATCTCACAAATCAAATTTCGCAACAATTGCTTTTATCGAATATTATTGAGCAACCCAACTGTATTATAGTTTGCTAATTTTTACATTCTACCAACATTCGAATGTATGTAGTTGAACATCTACTATATAAAAATGTAGTATTTGAGGGAAATAAATTAGAGAAAATAACTTGAAATTTATGTCGGGTCATATTCAAATATAATTTTGTCTCTAATATAAGCAGACACGCTTACATTTGCTTTTGTAATAAATTTAATGTTTTTTTATACGGCCAAAGTTCTTTTTGGAATTTAACCCATGTAAAAAATACTAAAATATTTACAGAACTAAAAATCGATGTAAGCAAATTCACGTAGTAAGCAGGTTATAATATATGCCCATTACACATAAATATATATTTCACTTTTAAACATACAAAATGGTATGCAGCCGTAGCTTTAAAAGTTAGTAGCACAACTAGAACATTTCCAACTACTATCAAAGCACTGCTTACACGGCTTACTAAGTAAATATTTTACCATAAAATGGCTAGTTTTCTTAAAAAAGTAAATCCTTCGGAAAATCGAACCTCCAACTTAATTATTTGGGAATTAAAGTTCTCAAACTGGATAAATTTCAGCCATAAAGTAGCATGCCTACCTATTCATTTCAATAAAGCTTCGTCCCAATTCCAGGTCACCAACAACCCATTCGTTTATTACGTCTGGCTCCTCCGAGTATTTCTTCTTCTCCTTGACAACCTCTACTTACTATCCCAATTCAGCTACGTAACACCCTCAACCGTCGATTCCGAAGAATTTATGAACTTTTACGTCCACGCTCTACCCCGTATCGCCGCCACATTTATGACAATATCGGTCGCATTTGCTTTAGATGGAACTGTATACTTATTTAATGT
>JAQFZH010001611.1:0-20276 GCA_034695485.1 Entomobrya nivalis
TTTTGGGTGTAGGGAAAGTCCACCTTCCACACTAGCGAGCCGTATCCAAAGATCCACATGATTAGTTAACTGCATTAATAATAATTAAGCTCAATGGGCCAATTATAAAGTCTTCAATTAAGTAGCTCCTTTAGTCCACAGGTCACGTCCACCGTGCACGTCCAAACTCGTCCTGTTTCCTTTTCGGTCAAAATTGAAAACAAAACAAAATGTCACAATTAAATTAATTACTAATTATTTAACCAGCACACAATTTTAATTATAAGTTAACCACCAGGTTCCTGTTTCCTGTTTAATTATTAGTTAAATTAATCACCTTTTAAAGCACCACAAAATTTGACAAAAAATGCGCCCCCGACGACCAATCCCAAAATTATTTGCTGATTTATTATTGAAACTATTTAACTATTTATACTAATTGAGTAGTACTAACTGTGGTTAAACCTTTAATTTTGGTTTGAATTAACATTTTTAATTAACTTGCTAATTTTGACATTTAAAAAAAGAAAAAGGTTACTGTTATTATTATTATCCTGCACAGCTGTCCAGGTGATGATAGCAGTGTAGCAAATGTAATGCATTGTATACCAATACTGTGAGCCAACATACGCATTCAGTTGTTCTCACTTCGCCCAAATGTCGACCCGCGTACCAAATCTCTTATATTTTTCCAGTTCAGTCAGTCAGCTCAGCAGAGAACTCAACTCATGTCACCAAAATATCTATAGCTGTACATTTTTCTCCAGCTGACGTGTGTTTAGTTTTTTTATAAGCCGAACACAATTAAAATTTAATGACTGGAACAATTAAAAAATTAAAAAAGTTGTGTCGGTGGTGCTGGTGACTGTAGACTTGATGGGTTTGTCAATATTTTGTACATTCGCCTGCTCAACTCCACCACAATCCACCTCCTTATAACAGCGATAACATCACTCTTTCCCATCGTAAAATTAAATTGAAATATTTAGTTAATTAAAATGACTAATTAGCTTTAATTAAAATTAATTAATATTTATTTTTCTTTATTTATATTTTCAGGTGATGGAGATACGACTGAACTCCTCCAGAAAACGGAGCTTTGCCTGGATCCATCATCCAAACTGCAGTGGTGGTGGCGGCGGCAGCGGTGACCCTCAGAACCTTCCAAAAATAATTAGACGAGTGACCTCCACCACTTTGTAATATTGATAGGAGACACCAGAGCCACTCGTGGGAGGAAGTGAAGGATTGTGAAGGCGTGGGGTGGGGGAGGGAGCGGGGGGGAGGGAGGAAGTTAATAAGTGTGGTGCAGTTCAGGGAGGAGAAGGGTCATGCGATGCAGATGAGGATGATGGGCGAGTTGGGTGGGGGATGGGGGGATTGTTGAAGATGCGGAGAAGGATCAGATTGGTGAGGATTGAGGGGGATGTGGAGAGGGTGGAGGAGTTCGGCTGGTCTCTGGAGGAGCTGGGAGTAGGGGTGAAGGAGGTCTGGAGGGAGATTTTTAGTTTTGAGCTGTTGAAGAGAAAGATGGAGGAGGGGTGTATTGAGGGGAATACGATGTTGGAAGTGAGTGGGAAAATTAATTTAAATTGTCTTGTTAGGTTAAATTAGTTTTTACATTTAGTTTTTAAATATTTTTATTTAGTTTTTATTAAATTTTTATTTAATTTTTAAATAATTTTTATTTAATTTTTAAATAATTTTTCATTTAATTTTTAGTTTTTTTTAAATGTGGATCATATTAATTTAATTTAATTTTGCAACCCTGTCGTGTTGTCACTTTGGTCCCATCAGCAAATCCAGAGGTGGGTTTTCTTACTCATTATATTAAAAAATTATTAGTTAAAGTTAGTTATTAATTATTAATTTAAGTTAAAAAGTGTGACTTTTTTTTCAATAATAATTTAATTTGTTTATTTTATATTAATTTTTTTATAATTTTTTTGAATTTTTTTTATTTTAATGAATGTTTTATTTAATTTGTTTATTTATTATTATTCTTTTTTACAATATTTCATTTTAATTATTTGTTTATTTTTTTGTCGAATTTATTTATTTGTTAATTTCTTGATTATAGTTAATTGTTCAAGATTTAGTTTTTTGTTTAATTTTTTAATAGCAAAATAACAAAACAACTTTTATTTTTTTAAATCTTTTTTAGGTGGTCGAAGTGATAAGGTATTATGGATCGTGGGAGAATGAGCATTTTGTGAAGGAAATCGATGTGGAGGTATTTGGGAGAGTAGAGGACCAAGTGGGCAGAATAATGACTTTGTTTAGTTAAAAATAAGTTGTGACGGTGGTGCCTGTGCCTGTAAACTTAATAGTCTCCTGAATATTTTGTACACTGTCCTGCTGACCACGACCACCATCCTCATCCTCACCACTGCGATAACATCTCTTGTTATAAATGTAAAATTTATTTTAAAAAGTTAACTAATTAATATTACTATTTAACTTGACTAAAATTTAATTCATATATATTTTTGTCCATTTTAATATTTTAGGGGACAACTAACCGAATGAACTCCGAAAGCGAAGCTTGGCCTTGTTCATGTTCCATCATCTGAATTACAGTGGCGGTGCTGACGGTGACCGATCGGCACAATTTCCCGGAGATTCCGGTTAACATTGTTATACATTAAAACAGCCTTGCTGGAAAACGTGTAAAATTAAATGAGTTCAATTTAATTAATTAGTTAACTAATTTCATTGGTAATTCTGTGCATTTTAAAAATTAGGCAACGGTCTGGAGAGCTGCCTACAGGTGGATGTACTTGGAGGAGACGATGAGGAAGTTGGACCATTGGGAGGTGATGGGTTTTGAGAAGGTGTCTATTTTATTTTAAACGGTGAGGTGAGGGGACATCCATTAAGTAAGTTGTGACGGTGGTGGTTGCAAACCAGGTGGTCTTCTCAATATTTTGTACATTCGCCTATTCAACACCACCACCGTCCTCATCCTCACAACCGCGATAACATCGCTTTTAGCAACCGTAAAATTAAATTAAATACTTAATTAATTAATATGACTAATTAACTTAATTAAAATTAATAAATATTTATTTTTCTTTATATTAATTTTTCAGGTGATCACGATACGACTAAACGATTTTTGCAGCCCGGTCGTGTTGTCACTTTGGTCCCATCAGCAAATCCAGAGGTGCGTTTCCTTACTCATTTCACAAAAAAATATTAGGTAAAGTTAGTATAATTAAAATTATATTTAAAAAGGCATATTTGTGGGGAATCGCTTATCGAATTCCCACCTTGGAGAGAACCGCAAACCGCCCCTATTTTGTTACTTATCTAAAATTATTTGTTCAATTTTTTTTAAATAGTTTTTAAAAATTAATTTTGGTCTAATTTTCAATTTTTAATTATTATATTTTGTATTAATTTTAAATTGTAATTTTTGTTAATTTTTTAAATTGTAATTTGTATTAATTTTTTAAATTGTAATTTTTGTTAATTTTTTAAATTGTAATTTTTGTTAATTTTTTAAATTATATTTTTTGTGAATTTTTTAAATTATATTTTTTATTAACTTCTGTTTTTATTTATCTATTGATTTTTTTAAACCGTTTTTTTGGTTGAATTTATTTATTTGTTAACTTCTTGATTATGTTTAATCGTTTAAGATTTAGTTGTTATTGTTTTACAACTATCATATTATTTTGGTCTTTTAGGTGGTCAAAGTGGCTGTTGAAGTGATAATGTATTATGTGTCGAGGGAGAATGCACATTTTAGGAAGGAAATGCATTTTTAAGTAATTCAAAATTAGTTGTGCTCCTGGCTGGAAACTGGTTGACCTCAATAACATTCGCCTGTTTACCACCACCAACCACCATCCTCATCCTCACCACCGCGATCACATCACTGTTAGTCAACGTAAATAATTAAAACAGTTAACTAAATAATATTACTAATTAACTTGACTATAATTTAATTAATATATATTTCTGTTCATTTTATTATTTTAGGTGACAAGTGTGACAACGACAACCTTCCGACTGCCCTTCTCCGAACGTGGAGCTTGGCCCTGTTCCATCATCCATACGGCACTGGATGGGGCGGGGTTGGTGAATCCTTTTGGCTGCCCTCCCAACGAACCATCCAGAAAAAAATACTCCAGTGACTTCCACCATTATATGGAATGTTGACACGTGACACCAGCGCTACCCCGGCAAGGAAGGACGAAGATTGTGAAGTTTTACCCGTCTTGTGATGTCGAGGAGTTTAAGAGGATTAGGTGGGAGATGGGGGCAGGGAGGAATAAAGAGAAGTTGACAAGTTTGGACGATGGGCGTGTCCGGGAAGGGGATACGGGGGAGGATCACATTGGTGTTGTTGGGAAATAAGATGGGTTGACTTAGGTAGGGAGAATGTGTGGGGATTTTGAGGAGATACTGGGTTTTGGAAAAAGAATTTTAGTTTTGAGCTATTGAAGACAAAGATGAAATGGAGGAGGGGTATATTGGGGTGATTACGATGCTAGAAGTGAGTAGGATAATTAATTTAATATGGTTTTCAAAATTAATTTGGTATCCTTTTTGATTTTTGATTTTATTAAATTTTCATTCATTTTTTATAATATTTTAGTTAAATTTTACTTATTTTTTGTTTGATTTTTATGTAATGTAAAACGTAATTTAAAAATTTAATTTGAGCGTAAATTTTAGCATTATTTCAAAATAATTTTTTTAATCAAATAGAAATGGTTTATTAAACTCGAAATGTAATTGGAAAATTGTCTAAAAAAATTTGCTTACAATTGTTTAGGTACCTGAACAACCTTTGGAAGTGATAATGTATTATTGGTCTAGAAAGAACGAGCATTTTGTGTGGGAAGCAGAGGTTGTGGATGTGAGTGAGAGAATAAGTCATTTATAATTAATTTGTGTTATAAAATTAATGAAAATTAATAAATAGTGAGAAGAAAAATTGGTTGTAATTTCAGCTAATCTAAAATTGTAAATTAATTCAATAAATCAATAAAATAAAATGCAAAAATAAAAATATTAACTGAAAAAAAAATTAGGAATAAAAAATGAACTTGCGTTTTTTAACAGAAAGTTGTGTTTAAAAATAATTTTTCAAAGTATACTCAATATATTATGAATATTCTGAAATTAATTTTGAATCATTTTATTTTAATAATTTTCAAAAGGCATACAATTTGTTTGTCCCCTTTTTTGACCTGGTTGAGTACCAAATTTACCTTCGTTAATCCCCAACCAATTTAATTCCATACCGTTGTTTGTCCCTTAAAAATGTTTCTTACATGTACTAGCTTTACGTAGTATTTTTCGTGTTGTGTGAATGCACTGTAAGCAAACTATATATGCACATATCTACACACATAATTTATTTGCTTATATTTATGTTTTATGGGACAATCATGATTATTATATTATGTTAGCCTACTCACAGTTGTCAGTTGTTATCCAGCAAAGGTACCGGAAAGAGAAATAGTCAGCACCTACTTGAAAAATGTCGTACAGTAATTCAGATTCCAGTTGTGATTGTGTCATTTTAAGTGGAAGAAGGCGTTTAAAATGGAAGGAAATTGACATATCAGAAGAAAACCGAGAGCGTAAATGGAAGCGTGGAGACACGCGTGTGCTAAAACACGGTGAAAGTATTAAATATTACTTTGCTCCTGGAAGCGAATATCCCTCAAAATTGAGGGAAAAAGTCCAAATGCAGTTTTTGTTTTAACAATAGACGGTTTGGTTAACAAGAATCACATATCGGTCGATTAATGAATGACCACAGCGCTTTTTTTAAAGTATGTATGTTTTCATACAAATGGACTAGCTACAACGTCGGATAAGTTAGTTTTATCGGCTAAGGCTACTACTGGAGGATTGGGAATGAAACGTGGACTAACTTATTTGTTTAATACTGCAAATTGTGATGAGGAGATGGTGTTTGTGCAATATATAATTAGGGGACAAACCAAGGCATGTAATTAATTTGTTGAGGAATGATTTCAATGAAAAAGGGGACAAATCCGGCTATTTTAGACGGATGACAATTATTTTCCCTTTTCAAAATCATGTAAATCATGTCCTCTACATATTTTAATTTTAAATTCTGCTGGGTAAACTTGAAAAGTGCTTTAAAATATTTGAGAAAAATCCATTTTTTTGTATGCTCACTTCATACTAATCGTTTTATATAAGATATCTATCAATAAGTATGAATTATTATGAAATGAAATCCAGGTCACAACTTCAGGAATAAGTCTGACGTGAGTCTGAAGCAAGTCAGTTGAACCGAATAATCATATTTGACGGACCCAATTTGTATTTTTTTCTAAACCGATCATTATATTAAACCCAATATCATGAACTCAGTCCAGTCCCACGTGTCCATAGAAACACGTGAAAAATTGCGTCCACGTGTCTAAATAGACACGTAAAAAAATAATTAATTTAACTGATTTGTTTTGATTATATTTAAGCGTACAATGGCCCAATTAATTTTTGTAGATGACATAAATAATCAAAAAGAAAAGCTTGATGTTCTGATACAAAGTTTTTTTTAAACTGGTTGAGTAGTTCTTCAGATATTAAATTTCAACGTTGTCAAAATTTCCAAACTTGGAAATTAAGTAATAAGAAAACCTAACGGAGAATTTTTTTTTATTTTTTTTGCAAGAAAGTAGAGGTAGTCATGTACTTTAAGAAACTAGTAAGCATAGACTGTCTTGGCCTTTTTTTAAATTTTAATCAACGTTTTTCTAATATTTTTGCCCTAAAACAGCATTTTTTGCATATTAATATTTTAAAAAAGGCCGGAACAGTCTACGCTTACTAGTTTTCTAAAGTACATGACTACCTCTACTTTCTTGCAAAAAAATAAAATTCCGGTAGGTTTTTTTATTACTTAATTTCAAAGTTTGGAAATTTTGACAACTTTGAAATTTAATATCTGAAGAACTACTCAACCAATTTAAAAAAAACTTTGTATTAGAATATCAAGCACTTCTTTCTGATTATTCATGTCATCTACAAAAATTAATTGGGCCATTGTGCACTTAAATATAACTAAAACAAACCAGTTAAATTAATTATTTTTTACGTGTCTATTTAGACACGCTACGTGTCTATATAGACACGTGGGACTGGACTGGAACTGGCAAACAATAATCTTGTTTTTTTTCAAGTGATAAATTGTACCACAAATGCTTTGAGTTGGGTAGATGGTAAACTGTTTATAATTTTTTATAAATTAAATCTTTAACTCAAATGAATTTTTTTTATCAAATTTAGTTCATGCATTTGCATTTTTTGAAACAGGTTCAACAGATGACATTGCCAAGACGAAATTTAGGTCCACAAGTTACTAACTTGGAGCAGATAGCAAAAAGAATAAATACTGATTTAAATGTTCATACTACAATATTTGATACCAGTAATTTTTAATAAATGCAAATCAAATTTTAATATATAAAAAATATATAAAAAGTTTTAAACATCATTTAAACTCATATGGTTAATTTGACGCATTTGTCCAGCCTATTCTAAAAAAACCCAGAGAGCGACAATACTTACTCCATCTAATAATGTCCAATATGCGAGATAAGATATGGACTGTGGCTCTTATCTTATATTTGCTCAGATAAAAGTTAAATAATTTCCTTCTTGTAAAACAGGCATAAAAAGTTGCGTTTTTACAGGTAACTGGTGGTCAATCCTTAATAATTCGAGGAACAAACCTACTCTAACATATTAAGTTTTTTGGATTAATTACCTAATAGCTTTACATTAAAATGATGCTATCAAGTGTACTAATAATTTTACTTTGTTTACTTTACACCAAAACCACCACTGCAGTGTTTACATCTGAACACAAAATTGAGTGGCTATCAGTTCATGTGAGCGAAATTATTTTGGATCTTAAATATCACGATGGAATAGAAGCAGGATGGCTATACACCTACATTTGTAGAGCTGCATATGAGGAGGGTCTATATGCAGGCAAGCTTTTATATCTAGAAGCCCAATCTCCCCGTTGCAATTTTGGTAAAGATGGAAAAGAGTTTTTTGAGGAAAATTTCGAGGTATTTCAAGTAAACTGCTTGATATTTTTCTTTTATTCCCTAATTGACAACTTTATTTTACAAAAAAATATGTTATATTTTTTTATAGGTGCTGTCTGCCCCGGAAGGATCTCTGAGCTGGGAAGAATACGATGGAAACGTTCCTCAAAATGCTATAGTTACTGGAGACACAGCTTGGGGACAACATGAAATCACATATGTTTGTCGTGGTTGGGCAGACGACACAAAAACTATTTTAGTCACTGGGTACCATGCTGGGTCTAATGCTTCCTGCAACGTTCCCTTTAGTATGTCTATTTGTAAACTTTTAAATATTTACAAGTTATCATTTTGGAATATGCTATTAAACTTGTTTACTTTTAGATAAAGAACATCAACTGAAGCATTTTGAAATACTAGTCAAGAATGGCTACGGGGTCCGTATGAACTATTAAAAGGACTAAATAAAAAAAAATACTGAGTTTTTTGGAAATACATTAAAAAAATATCTCGTGTCAGGATAACATTTAGAATTATAGATCCTTGTGTTTTTAAGGTGAACTAAAAGGATGCAGTGTTTCGACCAAATGGTATTTTTGACAAGTCAAATGAAATTTAAAAAAATAAATGTCACTAAACCCGTTAAATTAGCAATCAAAATACACGTTTATGCGACGTGCTATTAAAATATGTTTCCTTGGGCAAAAAAGGAATTATTTTTAATTATGGTCAATTCATGTTGCCATTGGACAATATCACATGTCACCGTTAGTAAACTTTATAATGTTATTTAAGCACTTTATGTTGTAAGCGTTATGATACCAATTTCTCTAGGATTGCATGTCAAACTGGGTGGCCTAATTTATTGATGAATGGCTCCGTCAATATTGTTGTCTTTGTACAAATAAATGTATTTATTTTGGCACAAATTTGACCTGATAGTAAATTTAACTCGATTAAATTTGGGTCGGTATAAAAGCGTGGGATAGGTCTATACATTGTTTACATTAAAGATAAAAATAAATGTTTAGCTATCTCAAATCTTTTGATTGTATCGTGCATTTAAAAAAAACTCACGTTTATCCTTAAATTTCATCCTTAAAAATTGAAATCTAAAAATATTTATTGGGTTTATTTTATAAAATGCAAAAATAATTTCGAATTGTGTATTTTTCATATTAACAATACTAATGATTATATTTGGCATCATGTTAACGTTCTTAAGACCAAATTATTTCTTCGCCATTATCGTTTATCGCTATCGTTAAAGCCAATGAGTTAGCTTCTAACGTTATCTTTCAACGTCCACAGTACTAAAAGTAAACCCTGCCAAAAAAACAGTATGCATAGTTGACAAACAAACAAACAAAACCAATATTTAGATGACGATTTCAAATTAACATATCTGCCCATGACAACCATCTACATTTAGCTCTTCTGTGGAATAAACTCGTTTCATGTGTATTAGGCCTTGCAACCATTCCAGTTTGTCCGACCAGGCAAACAATTTTACAAACTTTGAATTTACCCTTATTGCAAAAAAAATTGTTCGTATCTTTGGCCTAAATTTTGTTTTGTTAGTGAAGTTTACATACAGTAAAAATTTAACGGGATGTTTGCAACTATGACAAACAAACTTTCATTTTATAATTGCATGCAAATTTACACTTATGTGTGTATCATTTTTAATATAATATCTGTAATTCACTCAAAGTGAACAAAAAAACTGTCAAACATTTTAAAGGGACAAGTTATCGTAACTCTGGATATAGGATGATTGACAGTGCCACAAATATTGACTTAAGCTTCATTCTTCATCATTCTAATGTACACCAGTTTATATAAGTTCAGCTTTTCAACAGGATCAGTTTTCTCACTTGTAACGGTTTTCCTTTCCAGGTTGAATTTAAATTTAGGCTTCAATTTTTGTAAAAGACCTTGACAAAATCAATATTCGTTTAACATTGGTAACGAGATTTTTTCCAAAACTATAAATACCGAAAAGTAACAAAGACGTATTACTAATTACCAGTTATACCATTGCCATTATACGATATACGAATTAGAATACAAGTAAGATTTTTAGAACAATGTTTCCTTCTTACTTAATTCTCGTCTATTTCACTACTACTTTATTGAATGTGAATGCATTTCCATTTAACAACACAATTGAATGGGTTCCTGCAGTACACAACCAAGTGTTATTATTAAAGCAGATACCTGTTGGGATCGAAAAGGGTTATCCTCTATTTCTGTGTCGGACCCGTCTTGCAGGAACCACGATGCCAGGAAAACTGAACATTTTTAATGGATTGATATTCTGCCACATAGGTTACAGAGGAGAAGAATACAAGAGCTACGATTTTGAGGTGATTTTAAGTGAAATTTACCAATTTAATATAATTCCCTAATAAAGTAAAAACAACGTTGAGTTTTTTAAGGTAGGTACTTGTAACTTACCCTGAATCGGTGAGTTGGAAGATTTATAAAGGAAGGACCAATGAAAACATGATCCCATCTGGTATCGTGAACGGAGAGCAGTCCTATATTTGTCGTGCAGAAGTAGATGATAATTTAATACCAGGACGATTAAGTACAAATGAAAGGACTTGTCATGTGGCTTACGGTTAGCAAAAAAAAATATGCATGAAAAACCAAAAGAATATTTAATTTTATAAAAGACAGTTGTTTGACATTTTCAGCGGGACTCGAGTACGTTAGCAGCGATGGCATAGAGTACTTGGGAAGAAACTTTTTGGGAATCACCTTGAATACGGAAATAATATCATAGAATGGTTACACGACGCCGAAAACATATTAAAATTTAAAACTATCTATAACAGTAATAAACAGAGCTTCAATGTATAAATGGTGTAAATATTTTTAGTCATTTTAAAGGCTTTATAGAAAGAAACTGTATATGAATGACCAAAACGACTATTGCATATGTAATATATCTCTGAATTATTTCTTGCTTGCATGTCGTTCTTATATGACAGTTTGAGGGAACATTGTTTCTGTAACAATTTATAAATCAAACGAAAATGAAAAAGTTCCATGCAATAGCACACAGCCAAATGTTAAATAAATTAAATATTATGACATATTTTGCTATTGTGTACTTTAGTGACCTGTACTAAAAAAAAGATTTCCTTATGATAAACAATTGTAACGTTTTGTATTTTTACGAGAAAAAAAATTTAAAAGCAACAATTAAACTGTTTTTGACTAATGAATTGTCAGTTGAATGAAATTGTAAGCTAGCTGCTTAAATCATTATTATTTTAATTAAATACACATTCGCCAACCATTTTACAATATAAATAGAGTAAAACACAAAAGTATATACTTTATTGTCCTCGAAAATTAATTAGTTAGTCTTGACGTACTCTAGATGGGGGTGTTGTAGTCCGTGGTGGTGGTGTACCTTGTGGGGGCTCCTGGAACAACAAATCACAAACGAACGAATGCAACGTTGACTGGTCATCATGTTCAAGTTGTGGTTCCAAAGATATACTATCAAAGCTAAGGAGCATAGCACTGGAACTAGTTGGGGAAATGGCTTTTGCGGCATCCGAAAAATTGATTAGGCTTGAATTGTAAAATCGTTCTTTCATGTAATACTCCCATCTCCAACATGTGTCCTCAAAGGGTTGCCTTTGGCAATTGACATTGTCCAAAAATAATCCTGTAAGCCAATATTTTCTGTCAGGATTATTGGGCAATTCCGTGCGTAAATCGTTTAAATCTTGAATATCTTCAATTGCAGCAAGGGGAATTATTTCCCAACTGGAACTAGAATTATCACATCTACGTTGAGCTTCACGCCAGGCAACCTTTATTCAAATCAAAATATTTAGTTATTAAAATTGTATTTATCTAATGAAGCAATTTGTATTTATATTTTTTTGCGTACCGGCTCATTTTCAATCCTGTACCGGCCAAGGTTTTTTCCTGAATTAAATATTAACAAGATTAAGAATTCAAATATTTTTTTTAATTACTTCCTACCAATTATAAATATATTTTCTTCCAATACCACGCCAGAGCTTGTTACGTCCTTCAAAAAAATTGTCCGATTACTTAAGCATTGTTTCGGTGTCCTTTAAACGTCAAACAAGGAATTTCATATGACGTTAAATTTAACGGATATTTTTTATAGGACGTAAACAAGATCTGGCTTGGCTGCAACCTTACCATTACGAAGATTGTTTGACGCTGCTTCGTTGAAAATGGCAAGAACGCCAACCGCAAAAATCAATAAATGCATTGAAAGTTACCGCCGTAACAATGTGATTAATGTATATGGTGGTTCGAGAGGTTGCAAACTAAGAATGGCTAATTTAAATACTTCATTCGTCTTTTTATAGTGCCAACTCCAGAAAAAAGTAGTATAATCCAACACAGTGGCAATGAGTTTGCATCACAAACTTCACCAAAAAACATCAAGCTCAGTGAACCTTTTCTAGATAATGGCTAATTTTCTCACGCAAGCAGGATGTTGATGTCAGAATGAGACTGATACTATTAAAAATTTAATGGGAAAAGTCCTTATCAGTGCAATTGAAAATTAGCAGTGAGTAGGATATGTCACTTAAAACATTTCCCTTAAACTAAAAGAATGGAAATAGTTGACAGTTTTTTAAGTTTTCTCTCAAAGTGATGTGGAGATGACAATTGAATTTGCATTTTCCTCTGATAACATAAAAACTGTAAATGGACTGTTTATATAACTGCAAAATTTGTCACTTGGTTTTTTCACACTAACTCTAATATTAAAAAGGAAGGGATTAGGTAATTTTTCCCAAAACAATATTTTACGCAAACACTGGTTATCAGCATGAATTTCTGACAGTGATTGACAGTTCTAATATTGATCTTCCTGATTGTAAATAATACAAATTACTCGATGCAATTAAAAGTTAACCTGACATTTAAATTTTTTAATAATTTCACTCACTTATTAATAATATTAATTTGATAACAAACAATACACGTTGAGTTGCATGTTTAAAGGTACGTCATCCTGGGTTATTAGTTCACCTAGCACATATATTTCGAAATTATCCCATAAACAATGCATGTAGACCAATTCCCCCAATTATAAAATTTGTTTTAATAAAAAGATTTATACGACCGTGTTGTATTCGATACCTTGTAGAAGCCAGCATAACGATTGGTTTCAGTACTTACTCTTTTGCATATATGTAAAGTGGTGCAATAGAGTTTAATTTTTATTTCAGTACGAAGCAATGTAAGAGTACACTGTAATGAATGAAAAAGCAATGCATAGGAATTCTCTTTGAATAACGATATGTACCTTTTTAAACATGATTTACACTTTAAAATTGCTGAAGTCAATATTTATATCTGCACGCCTATAAAATGTTTGCAGTAAATGTCAATTGCAATGTACCGAGTGCACAAATGATTTACTCATCTTCAGTTCAAAGATAAATATTTATGAAGATTTTGTAAATTACTTAGCTAACTTTTTGTTCTGGGTATATGGTGGGTTTTGGGTTTGCTATAATTTTAAATAAAAATATCCACGTCTTCCAGATTGTTTGATTTACAATTTTATATTTTAAGTTGCGTACTATATGAACATGTAAGAAAACATTTTTTTGACTACAGGCGTTTATATAGATGCAAAAAAATACTTTTTTTTGATTTACACTTGTCAGTGTAGCCCAATAATTCATGAATAAATTGTCAGTGTAGCCCAATGATTCATGAATAAATTGTCAGTGTAGCCCAATGATTCATGAATAAATTGTCAGATAATCGAGATAAAGACATTTTGAAACAATTTATTGAATACATGTGCAAGAGCAATAATGACCAGTTCTAGTTCTAGATATGTATTAAAAGAATTCTAACCGAAGCACATTGTGGGTTGTCAACGATGCAATTAAAACTATTGTTCCTAAAGTTTACAAAACTTATAACTTCCAATGGTGTGTTCAAGCTACAACATTCTGTTTCATACTTTTACTATTGCATATTTTTATCATTAAAGCACCAAGACTATTGTGGAAAAGAAATATCTTTTATATTAGTATACTTTGATCAAGCATTCGCTTAAATCCAATTGTTAATGGAAAATGATAAATAAACTGCGACTTCCTTTCGTATTTTTGAGTAGAACAGATTTAGAAAGAAAAATATTTCTGAACATTTTGTCGTATATTTCATGGCTAAAGTGGCGATAATGTCGTGAAACTACAATATATGATATTAGAAATAAGCTACTATAGCAATAGATATGATATGTGTACAACAAATGCTCAAATGGTGTTATTTTATGATATTACAAAATTAAAATAAGACATTTTTGGTTAAATAGGTATACCTCAATTTATTTTTAGCTGTAGGTTTCGTGAACTTTCTGTCAACTTTTGTTGGAGGGTGAGAGGCAAAAACACAAGAAATTGATTAAAATTCCCATGACGCAAATTAGCCAAAATAGTTTGAGTAGTGGTGTTAAGATACTGCTAGATATGCTCGCTAAAAGCAATTTTGCGTATTTCACAAGGAACTCAAAATCGAAAATAGTTTGGAGACGGCAAGATGTGCAGGCTTTCAATATTGAATGCAAATTAATTGAAAACGTTTGAGAAGTCTGTTTTTTGTACACTTATTGAGTTAATTTTTGATACATTCGAAACAGTCGCCGAATATAGCATTAAAGTCGATTTTATATGTATCTAATTTTGTATTTAATAGCAAAGCTCATAAAATTTCATAAACGTTTCCTTCAAAAGAGACATTCCATTTAACAATGTAAACAAGTTTTTTAAAAATATTTCGCTATTTCCTTCAACCTTTACATATTAGCAATTTAATGACAACTATTTTTGTACATGAAAAGAAAATTAAACAATTTACAATAATTAGGCTGCACCAATCATTTCTATAAGTTAAGTAATCGACGTAGACGAGTATTAAAAACCGACCTAAACTCGACGTACAGAATAAAACTGACTGGAAATGAAAATAAGTAGAGAAAAGAGCAATTTATTAAGGTAAACCATTAACACCATTTTTAATGCATGTTATATGATACAACTAACCAAAACAGTTAATTATATTAAACTTTTATATTTAGCAATAAAGTAAACCACGTTTCCGCGCAATCCTTATCAATTTACGTATTTTTCTTAGACTGTCTGGTTAAATTAATAATTTAAAAGAGTTCCATAGTGGTTTTTCCTGAGCACTTCAAACTGTGTGAGCTCAATGCTTTTATCTTAAAAGGAACAAAGACATGCTCATGATTAGTATAATTATAAATTTTATTTTATAGTAGGCTGGTAAAGTAAAAGAAAACATACAATAGGCAATGCGGCAGAGTCCATTATTAGGATAAAAATAACCAATGACCAATATTCTGCTTCCGGTGAAAGGAAAACCACGACAGACGTAATGAGGAAAATTAAAAGAGATCGGGGGAAATCTTTGACCTCCCTGAATCAGATTTGTTTCATTTTCATTCCCATCATATATCTGCCAGCTAAGTGAACCTTTTGGAGCGGAAAGTACCTAAAAACCAATTTTATGTTAGGACGCAAGTGTGCATAGAAAAAATTGACAAAATTTAAGAATCGGTAAAGCCAAATAAAACGAGCATTTAAAACTGTTATATTGAACAAATTATTAATTCAATGCAGCAATAATGCGAAATAATAAAAAGTACCTCGAAATCTTCGTTTCTCACTTCTTTATCATCATAGGAGATATGGCAAAGTGGTGCCATGTTTTGATAAAACACAAGCTTACCGCTATAAAGATACCCAATATTCAACCTAGTTCGGCAAATATAAGTATATATTGATCCTTCTATTCCATCATGATGCTGAAGTGCCAAAGGAGCTTGACTTAAATCGCCAGAAATCCATTCGATTTTGCTGTCAGACGTGAACACTGCTAAAAAATTGCAAGAAAACAAAATTATAACGACATTTGTGGCCCTCATGTTTCTTTTTTCGGTAAATAATAAGCAATGTCAGAAAGAATATTGGGAATAATTTTGTAGGGGTGGGTTAGTTCTCTTGGTAGACTTCAGGAATGACTGAATATCGTGATTAAAAACCTGTCACTTTTATAGTAGCTAGTTGTAAAAAGATAAAAAGATTAGTTGCCTGCCATAAATGCAATATATTTAGTTTTTTACAACTTGCAGATAAACTATGTTATTCAAATTTTCTCGTTTCTGACCTCATTTGTTTGCCCGAGATTAACGATACATGTAGTATCTAAGAGGAAACCGTCAATTATTAAATTTTGCAACTTCCAAATGATTTCACGTCAACTGTCACACATTCAATTCCAATTTCATTCCATTACAAGAGAACTTAAATAATTAGAAAACGATTATTGATTATTTCCGCCCGTATCACAGTCATACTGTTTACCAAAACTTTTTATTATGCAAAACTATCAAGTGCTTTGTTTGTACTTCATAGTTCTCAGTCAAATGTTATCATTATCCTGTATTTGTACGCTCAAATCAAATACCAGATGCTTTGAACTTGTTGATTTAATATGTTGAATATGTACTTTGGTTATCAATTTTATTGACACATGTATGGCACATATTAAATGTAATCAGTTAAAAGGAAATGGAGACAAAAGCTTTAAAAAACAGTCCATCAATGTCAGATTACCAAACAGGCAATAAATATAGGCACAAGTTATAAGCTTTTAGTGCTTAGGTAACACATCCTGTAATTGAGTGATGTTGACGGGACGGAACATCCTGAAATCAAAGGATTTTTATTGATATGAGGTTAGCAATTTCGTAATGTCAACAATATTTACCAAAGTGCAAACATAATTCGAGCAGATGAAGTTAACAGTAGTTAAGATCATGTCGATTTTGATAGATGTATAGTAACATGTAACATGTTTTATTTTTCATCAAGAAGTTTGATGAGTGTACATAATGCTAAGGTATAATTTTTGGGAATTGGAATATTTCTCGATTTCCTTTTTAGTATTTTTTTATGTTCAACTGAATGTTGGAGACACACAACTAGATTACTTATAGCTTCAAAGCTATTTATTTGTAAAATTTATTGAATCTGTCGTAAACGTCTTCGGCATTCTAATAGCAAACTCAAATTGACATTTTTAGTTTTAAGAGCTCAGCTACACGTTATAACTATTCATCTCAATGAAACTTTTCCTGTACTAATTTTTGAATTAGTGTTAACCAATCATACACAAAATAACCATTTAATCCGATTTTAATGGCTATCATGCATAGTAAAACAAATCAATTTGAAATATAACTGTTGAAAGCTTTGAAAGCGAACTAGTTGTTCATTTCTATTGTATATATACGTTTATATTTGTAAACGTATGTACAGTTTTTTTAAATGCATGTAACCTTGTAACCCACGTATCTCGGGATGAAAACTAGTTTTTCATAGAAATCTAGGAATTTCACTAATGTTTACTTATATGTCTGGTTTTCCTGCTGCACTATTTAAAAAAATAGAACAAGATACAATTGATTTCATTAAACATTTGAAAAAAAAATTGATTATTTTTATGTTAAACTTTTAGTAGAATACCAGTTCAGTTTGTATAAATGACTACAGTATAATTTGATTTAGAATAAGGATATTTATTGCAAGTCAAAAATGAATAACGATTACATAAATGATGCTAAAATGAGTTAATGAATGATTACACGACGATATAAAATGAAAAATGAAAAAAGTTGATTTGCAGTTTAACATTTGTGTAAAAGACTTTTTTACGGTTTTATTGCTTTAATTATTTTCGTTCGTAATTGTATAGCTTATTTATTATTTAATAAGAATTATATAAATATTTATAATATATCGTTAACAATTTTCAGAAAGCTATATTTGCACCTTAAGAGTCACAATTTTGAATTTTTGTTCCTTCGCCATCAATAACTGCTTCAAGTCCAATGTTACAAACCATTGATCCAAATCCCTTAGCAACAACAGTGTGATTGTTCTTAGTTTCTATAAAATCAAGGCTACCAAGTCGCTGTTTAATGTTATTAGCATCCAGTTGCGAGCCGTTTCTTGCTATACCTGATACCTCAAAATATACCACATAATCTAATGGATAGTTTTCAAGAACCTTGACATATGAGCTTACTTCATATTCGCTGCATGGTAGAATTTCAATTTTTTGATTAACCGCATATTCAACCTTAGTTTCTGAGGTAAATTTGGTGCTTTCAGAGTTTGTAGAATTCTTTTGATAATTGTATGACGTTGAAAATGTAGCGGAAACTTTGGTCTGTGCTATAATAGGTATACCTGCAGAATATTCTGCCTTAACGCCTACAGCAACGTTAAAATTATGAAAGGAGCTTGTAGTTTGTGCTCGATATGTTTCTAAAATTTCCGTGACTTCTTTCTTTGCCGAATATTCTTGAGAGACAACTGCGCTACCATTGTTTCGAAATATTGTCTTGGCAGCCAAGGCAACATTGGATGTAGATGATTCAGCCCTCACTCGGGTTTCATTAGATAATATTTGAAATCTTGTTACCGTGGCGCTAAGGGAAACACAACGTTCCTCGTAATTTCCACAAGGACTAACCGAATTGAAGGTTGGTGAGAGCAGAGCCAGGTTTTCGGAATTTTCACTAAGCCCACCTTTTATTTCGTAGGATTGGCCATCACAGTTCAGATTCTTGTAGAGGACGATACAGTTTCCATGGTTATTTATTTTCCGAAGTGGAGAAAAATTGGCGCCAAGGGAGGGAATATTCATACATTCACATATATCTGTGTATTGATATGCTGGAGCTAGAAAACATATTTACATTTACAATAGTGAATTTTCAGTGGAAAAAATAAAAATACGTTTTATAAACCGACATAATAAAATTATTTACTGTTTAGGTTAGATCCAGTGAAAAAGTCAACATTTGCAGACTCCCCGCCTTCGTCAGTCGTGCATCGCTTAAAGGATTTTACCCGTCTACCAAAGTGTTCTTCGGGACTGTGCTGAACCTCGTGCAAATCGTATTTCCCATTGTTCACTAAATGGTCAATTTTTATACTTTTACCAGTACAGCTGGCGTCAATATAGAGCAATAAACAGCTTTCCGTGATCAGAGATCCTGCGGCAGCTTGCAGATGAGTTGGAAGTGTGATACAACTCTCAGTGCTTAAATCTTGACGAATCAGCAACCCTAAATAAACAAAATTAATATTGAATTTAATTAGCTCTTTGTTGCACATAATAAAAAATAAATACATGAACGCCCGAACTTACGGTCAAACACATTATCTTCAAAAAGGCTAACCGTTGTACTGTTCACCATAGAAAGTAATTGCCACGCAATTAAACTGCGGACTATGGGGTGATTTGAGTAGTGAAACTTCATTTCTTTTTTCTTTGCTAATATCGAATCGTAAGTTTCTGAATTTACTTGGGCTAGTTATATGATTCAATCTTACCAAACTTGAAGGTATACTTAATTTGTACTTTCATTAGCACTCGGTACTTATATACGGTAGATTGACATGCATGGTGTAATACTTTGCTTGATTCTGTTTAATTTTTATCTGGATATGTATTAACTTGATATCGAATTTATTAAGCTTAAAAATTATAATTGAGGAAATAACATGTTTGGTTATGTCATTCTTGACAGTTTCAATAGTTTTTTTTAGGACGAACGTATTTACTTTAGAAAACACTTAAATAAATTAGTTTTCATAATGATGTTCTTGTCGCTTGACTGATGTTTTTCTGTCACAGGATGTAAAACCTTAAGGATGTGAAGCTGATATCTACAACTCAATTTATAACATTTTTCATTCTTGAAAATAAGCATGAGCGGAAAATAACTTGTTTATTCATATAAAAAATTAAGCATATATACGATTCTCACATACGATGATAAACACTTGAAAATACGCAAACATGTTCTGTCAAACTATTCATCCAAACATGTTATCAAAACGAGATATCTAGTGCTTACAACACATTTAGAGTTTCATATAGATTTTGCTGTTTATAGGAGCTTTTGTTATATAGTATATATCGTGTTGACATATCTCCATCAATGCAATGACCAAAGCTAACACCAAGGTAACTTTTGTACATGAATATGAATGAATATCAGTGCAAGTGAACAAATATTTAGCTTAAGGGTGCATTGCCTCCTTTGAAGTCACACATTTGCCGACTTTCTGTATGTGCATCGTATATGGCAAACAACCTAGTAGACTATTGTCC
>JAQFZH010001612.1:0-20276 GCA_034695485.1 Entomobrya nivalis
TTTTGTTGCCCTTTGCCTAAATTTACGCTCACTTCCACTAAAAAATTTACACACGCAAGAGCAACACTACCACATCTACAAACTACATCAGACCAGGTGGTACGTTGTAGCAAAGCATTACCGCCACCAAGGCATACTCAAATTTATTTTTCAAGTTTACCTTATTTTCCCCATCCTTCTTAAAGGAAAAGAAATAATATTTAGTTTGGAGTTACCGGTGTTGTTGGAAAAAAAGTTCATGGATACTCACACCAACAAGCAGGCAGGCAATTCAAACGAGACGACGACGATGACAATGCAAGCAAACCGGTTGACTTTCACACAAATAAAAAACTTTCTTTAGAAAAAAATAGTGTGATAGGCACGGTCGCAGCACGCCGTGAATATTATTAGTATACATATTTATTATAATAAAATATATAGCATATTTTTTTTTCTTCGTATTTTTTTTGTTACATGTTACGCGGTTATGTATGCACGCATGCAGATATGCCTATTTACTCGCTTTTTATTTTGTTAGCCAGGCATCGACGTTCGAGGATGATATTGGAAAAAATCCTTTTTATATTTTTTTTCACAAGACGTCGAAGAAGACGAAAAACGTGCCTCCGAGCAGGAAGTGTGAGTAGCAAGTGAACGTGGCTTTTATAGATAGAGGCTTCTTTTAATATAAAGAAAAAAAATGTTTTCATTTCTCGCTGTCTGTCTACATTTATATTACATTATTTTATATGATGATGATCGTTTTCTCTTCGCCACTTTCTTGTGCATTTTGTATGCATTATTGGTAGGAAGAGAGAAAAGGAAGTTGTGTTGTTGTTGAGTAAGCGTAGCATTGAAATCAAACAAAAAAAATAAACGTGAACGTGAATGCACTTTCTTTTCTCTCAACTTAACTCTGAAAAAAGAAGGAATAAAAAAGTTGTAAAAAAGCGATGGCTGTGGTGTTGATGATGATCATGATCATAGTACATATAGCAATGTAATACTTCTGGCGTGTGTGATGCATTATGCATCGATCTGTTCAGTCGGATCAATGGACTTGCTCTTTAAAAAGCATTTCTTGTAAAAAAAAGAAGGCGTTTTGCTTTCTTCAAGTATTATTGGTATTCTTCAAAGTTTCGTAATTTTTTTCCATGCGTTTTTGGTTATCAAGGTACTACATAAATATATATTTTAAAAATAATAACGATCATGATGGTGATGATCATGTGATCATGATAAGTGGCTACTAGACTACATGTTTTTTTATATGAAAAGAAAAAAAATCTTGTAATATGGTATGGTCATCATATGAAGGGTATCAAGGATGATGATTATGGAAGCTGTATTAACTTGGCTTGATTTGAGAGGGCGAAAAAAATGTGGAGTTTTGTTCGTTCCATTTTATATAACTCTCTGAAGGCACTTTTTCGTTTCTTTCATGGCATCGATTTTGCCATATGGTTTTTTTCTTAAAAAGAACTAAACCAGCCAAGAAAGTAGCCGTTTATAAAAGTATGTGTCTAGCCTAATAAAAGCTTGGGAGAAAGAAGAAGAAAAAACAGAAAGAGAGGACAAAGTAGTGATGATGATGGTGGTGGTGGTATGGGAAAAAGTTGGTTGTCCTTGTCCTTAATCTTATGACGACGAAGACGACGACAAGAAGGAAGAAAAGTAGTAGTGGAAGTAGAAGGGGAAGGAAGGAAAAGTGGATAAAAAACGACAAAATGGGGAATGAAATGGAAGTTTGAGTATGTGTATGTAGTAAGTTAGATGTGTGTGTGTGTGTGGAGAGAGTAGATAGTTTTAGTTTAGTATGTTTTAGTGTACGTGCCTTGTATCAAATTCATGCATGTTGGCTGCTGACATGGCTGTTGGTGACGATGATGATGATGACGATGATTCTGTGGACAACTCAGACTTGCTACTAGGCTATGTGCTTTGGTTTAATATTTATTTCTAGCAGGAAAAAAAAATAGTCAGTGTGTTTGGTATGGTTTGGAGAGTAGAGGAAAGTTGAAAGTAGCAACATAACTGTAGTAACACAGAACAACATCAGCAATAATGATAACAATAATGAATGTTATGTGCACTACGAGCGGACTGACTAAGAGAGAGAAAGAGAGAGAGGATAGAACAAGTTTACAAAACTGGTTGAAGACTTTTAGACTTGTTGCCATGTCAGTGAAAAACCGTTGTTATTATTTTGAGAAAGAGAGGCAGAAGAATAAGAATAGGAAAAGACGAGGAAAAACTTCTTTTTTTGGAACAACAAGAACGGCAACAACAACAGGATACTATACTACTATACCTTCATCTTCTCCTCCCACTACTTATATCATAACTAGTCAGGGACTCTCTCTCGCTGCTTGCTAGACTATTACTATCGACAATAATAAAAATGTAAACAATTCAAGTCCAAGCCCCATAATCAGACTTTCTCTCTGACTTGGCTACTGTATTTTGTTTGTGTGGAGGAGGCAGTGGAGTAGAGAAAATGTTGTTGAGTTGATGACGACGGACGATGATGTTAAGATGATAATAATAGTAAAAAATTGTTCTCTCTTGGCTTCTTCTTCTCTTTTTCTCTTGCTGAAGAAGAGAATTTTTTATTCTAAGAAGAAATGAAAGCGAAGGCGCAGTAAAAATAAAAAAGCAAAAATGGTGACTTATGGTTTTGTAAACTTTGTCGTTTTGGATGGACAGCAGAGAAAGGAAAAAAGGAAAGACATTATACATACATGCCTATGTTCATAATATGTATATAAAGAGGTTACTGACATGACTGACTGAGATGCCCATTCAGAGTGATAAAAAAAGTTGAGAAAAGAATGGCATAAAGTACACAACAAGATGATAAGTTGAAAGGATTTTTTTTAGGATGTGACTTGACTTGGCTTGCCCGTGCCCTACTCCTGTCCATCCATTTGAAAGCCTTCTACATACAACAACATTGCTATCTACACAAATACATTTCTTCTGTTTACCTTAATAATAAAAGGTTATAATAGCAAGTGAAGCGCTGTTGGTGGAAGGCTAGAGAATGAAATAATTTTAGAAGGAATGAAAAGTGATGCGCGAGTATGGGCTCCACTCCACTTGGAGAGATTCCAGAGGAGTAAATATGTAAGTGGTACAAAAAAAGCACAAAAGGCAAGTGCAAACAGAAGAAGAAAAAAAATACACAAATAGGCTAACAAAAGCTTACAGTTTTTTTTGTTTATGTTCGGTTTGTGGATATATTTGGGAAACTATGTGCATGGGTCATTATTCGTTATACGATACCTAGTGTGGTGGTGGTGTATTGAGTAATTATTACAAAACAATGGCGGTACCCAAAATACTCAACTTTAATGAAGCGTGATGAATTTAATGCATGTTAATTATAAATGTAAATTGTATACATGCCTTTGATTTAGTTTAAAGATTGAGTTCATGTGCTTTTATAATATTGGCTCTAGCAACTCTAGCAAGTGATAATATGTTTGGAACTTGGGAAAAACCAAGAACTGCAGCCAAACCCATGTGTGCTACATGCTATGGCACCATCACCACTTGTCATTGTCGTCGTGGAAACTCTTTCTTTTCGCCATGTATGAGGGAGAATGAAAGTGTGTACATTTATTCCCCAGCCAGCATTGAATTGCTACAGTGAATTGCATACACATATACACATTTTGCTGCATGGAGACATTGAGTGAGATACGGAGAAAGGGAGAGAGTTGAAAAAAAAATGTTGTGGTGATAGTGACGATGCGATGGTGGTGCTGGTGAAGGCAGAATAGAGAATGGAGTGTCGTTGGATGAAATATGAGTGTCGTAGCAGTGCAAGTATTTTTTTTCTAGTGTATAGCAGCAGTAGCAATAGCAGCAACAAAATGGAATTTCCAGAGAAGGAGACAGGGCACAAGTTTTATTTAGAGTTGAGTTTCCATCTGAAAGGAGAAAAGGCCAAGGCTTTTTGGTTAAACCTTTTTTCAGTTTGGTTCACACACAAGGTTTTCAGGAGCAGAAGAGGAGAGAGAAAATCTGATGTGTTTGTGTGTGGACTCTCATGAATCCATAATGCATTCTCTGCTCTCTCCGGTGTCATAGAGTGCACACACATACATACTGGATAGAATGAGTGAATATAAAAGAGTATATATACCACACCATGACATGACATCACAAAGTGGTATATGTAGCACTACCATCATCAGCAAGCATGCAATAAAGTAGTTTTTAATGTATACATATGTACATACATGGCAACACACAACAACAAACGCTTTATATATCGTCGTATTCGTCGTCTCATGATCTTCTGTGGAAAATCCGTACTTTTACCTCTCTCACAAGATCATCATCATCATCCAAAAAATCCTTTTCTGTTTTCACCACGTACCATTTTACTCATCCAACAATCCTCAAAACCGGGATTTTCTCGTGCAACTTTAATACTTCCAAAACCTTATCGTCGTGAGTGTCTTTTTTCGGGGAAGGTTTTAAAGGTAACGTAGAGAAAGGTTGATGTGCAAATGATGACTGTGATGGCAGCGGTGAGCAGGTGGTGAATTGTGTAATGCCAAGATATGATACAAATTGTGTATATTTGTTTGTGGGTATGAGTGCGTGCACGTAAACAACATTTGACTATCTTCATTGTTTAATTTTCACAAAAGCAGGCATACAATATTTTTTTACATAATATATCACTAATTTTTTTTTGGCTCACTTTTGCCAAGAACTGGTATAGTGGCGGTGGTTGCTCCTGCTGATAAATTACTCAAAAGAGTTAAATACCAAATAACCCATCCTCCTCCACTTTCTCACTATACCTTTGTCGTAGTCATGTCATCCTGTCGGTATAAGAAAGAAATCCTGATAAAAGCCTGTCTGTGGAATTCATTCATTTGAATTTCGGAGTGGCAGCAGAAAACAGCAGTCGTTATTTTTGCGAGATACATATCTATAGGCGGGCATACATGAATAGACGATAAGAAGAGAGAGAAAAACAGTAACAAAGTTCTCTGACTTGACTTGGCATGGCAAACACATCATCATCATCATACAAAATCACACAATGAAATGTACACGTATGTATGTATTTTACTATGTACGTTTTTCGTTGGATTGTGTAATATGCATACATACATGAAATAGTAAAAACCGGGGAAACAGCAAACAAATTTTGTTCTACCACCACCAGCACCACCATCACTCCCACTAAATTATGCATGCGTTCAATGCGTTGATGAATTCTCTGCTCGCGAACAACAGCAAAACTACTCCACATTCACCAACACCACCACCACCGCCACAACTTTTATTTCAAAATAGAAACTCTCGGGGTAAACCCCGACAATGCCATTTTCTCATATTCTTCCTCTTTCTATGTAATTTTTCGAGTGCAAGTATGCAGCCTGCATAAAATATAAGAATTACGGGGGAGAAATATGCGTATGTACACATGCCAAAAAAATATATATAGGAAAAGCAAATAAGTAGACAGGGGGCAACTGTACTTTTATTGTATGCTTGTAAACTTTATTGAAATTTATAAAGTGTTTGAGGACAAGGTTTCTTTTAAATTGGATTAATAAATAAATTACTTAAGTGGTCAGCTTTTAAATCTGATGATGATGATGTTTATAGTAGTGATTCTCAACTTACTGTAATTGCTTTATATCATAATTTTTTGCACGTAGTTTGAAAAAAAGTGTGATACTTTCAAGAAAATGAGAAAATTACAGGAAAAATATTATTATGCAGTAAAATAAAGAGTGGTGCTGTTTGTAATGTTTTTTTTTCAAAGGAGAGAGAGAGAGAAGTGGTTTTACGTGCTGAACAGACCCGGGTTTTTCTATCCTTATCAGATGCATAATAATAAGTGTAGTAAATTAACTTTTTGCCACCCTAGCACACCAACAAGACGAGAATATATTAAGAAATGTAAAGAAGTAAATGAGGAACATGAGAAGAAAAATAATAATATTCGAATTTCATGCTTTGCATTATGAAATTTGTGAATATATTTTACCCGCGAAATTGTTACACATTTTTTTGTGTGTGACTGACTGGACTATATTTATAGCAGAGAATGAAATGACGATGATGATGATGATGATTGACATGTCATTTCACATAATATTATTATTTCTACACACGAAACAAAAGGTGGAAAATATATAAACTGTAAATTGAGCTATGTACCTTTTTAGTGCGTATCTACATCTTACCTGCCTGGCTGAGAAGGAGAGAGCAAAGTTTGTGTCCACATTTTATGATTTTATTATATTGCGTTATTTTATAAAGTCATAAAAATGGAAACCTGTCTTGCTCATTTCACTAACACCACATTAAGTAAGTAGTGTGGAGAACTTAACACGCTTTCTATTTATGACAAAAACGTCTCTATCACACAAAAGTATATTGATATATGAGTATACATACATACATAGAAGGTCCTTCTCTTCTCTCTCTCTTGTTTTTATAAAATGGAGTGAATGAATGAAATGGAACTGCGAGGGATAAAGTGTAAAGTATGTAGGGTTTCTTTTTTTTTATCATAAAACATTTTAATTAAGTCAAGTCAGCAAGACAAGAGCTTCTGGCGGTGGTGAAACGCCAAATATATTTTATTTCTACAAGTGCGTCATCATAACTTAATTGCAAATTGAGTGGCAAAAATTGCCAGCAGACAAGTAAGTCGGGCAGAAAAAAAAGTCGGTAGTTGTTGATGTTGTAACCCTGCTGTGTTGACAAATGAAACGTGAGGATATGTATAAGTATTTAATCATAATAATAAAAAGTGGGTAGACAGGTAGTAGGAAGGAAGATTATTATTATTGCTGTCTTTCTTAATATTAATATGCATGTGGGCAGCTAAGAAAAAAAATGATAACATTGTCAGTCAGAAAAATAAGCTGGAAATGAAATAATTTAATTTTATGCATTTTAAAATACCTATATGAGCATACAGTTTATTATATTCGTTTGAGTGTTTTCTTACTCATCATCTATTATTATTATTTATGCTTCCATTATCTTCCATCCTTTTTGTCTTCACTTGACTTTGTTTGGTGAGGGGATGATGATGATGATGGTGATGACGAATGAACAAAAATCTGCTTTGACTGGAATTTTTCTTTATTGGATTGATCATGATGACGATGATGATGGCTTATTGTGATCTTACTTAATTCCTCACTTTCATCATCGTCCAAAAAAGAAAATGTTTGAATACATTCCTTTTTTGCTGTGAATCAGGAGATTAGGCGGACAAGATAAGATGGTATACATATATTCCACCATGCTTGTTTGTAGTTTTGTTCGTTTTTATTATTTTCACATCGGCGGCGACGACGGAGAATCAGGCAAACAAGCTTGCGAGGACAAAACAAAAGCTGGAGAGTTGTAATAAAGTTTGCTCTCTTTTTCTCTCAAGAGTCTAAATTCACAGCATGAAATCAAACAAGAATGAAATGAGGGAATGCGAAATGATAGCAGAGAGGGAGAAGCATAGCAGGTTGATATTGATTACACTTTTTTTGTTCATTGTATTAAGAGCAGCAGAGAAGCAGTAGCGGCACAAGATGTGGGTTGTGAATTGTGAATTTTTCCATATTTGTTTATCAGAATAGTTATTCGGCGGCTGCAGGAGTAAGAGCTTGAATTGGCAGTAGAATGTTTATAATAGTCATCATGATCATCATCGTGTCTACAAGATAAGCCTACTGACTTTTTTTTTCTCCGTCTTACTACATGCATGCTTGCATGCAACTATTTTCATCTCTGGATTCCTGTAATTCTCCTCATAGTTGCGATGCGATATACTGTGAGTTTCTTAACAGCCAGTCTATCTCACTCTCTGTTCCCCTGAATAATTTTTATTGCTTGTATTATTATTGCTGTTTGTGTGTTCAAGTTCAGACGAGTCAAGTTTTTTTGTGCCTTTTTCCTATTCTCCTTGTTAACTTCTTCCGAGAAAAAAGAATCTTTAAAGCAGCACAGAAATAGGGTATAATGTAGACACATATGTAAATGAAAATTTATAGATTCAAAAAATTATGAAATATAGGTATGTATGTACATATATGCTCGTAATAATGTTGTTAATAATATTATTATTATGTAGTTTGTGACATGTGAGTTGACTTGAGAGCTATTATGTTTTTCACAGAACATTAAAAAATTTCCTTTTTGGAAAAGGGTTAAAAAGTTAGGTTATATGTATTTTTTGTGCATAAGCAATACATATTTTGTTAGAAGTAGTTGTAGTGTTACTGCTCCTGTCTGTAAGTGAAGGAGGAGGCGGGTAGTTAAAATAAAGTATAAAAAGTGAATCATTATATTTTTTTCTTTCTTTCTCTCTTCTCTGCTGTTTACACATGTGTGCTAAAAAATGCTTGTAAAAAAAATTCTCCTCACCAACAACCAAACCACATCATACCACAATCTCTTTTAAATCTTGTAGGTAGGTATTTTCTCTCACACTTTATTTTTCTCACTCGCTCCTTTTTTGTACTTTTTAACTGCCCAAATAATTACTACTTTTGTGTGCGGAGCAAGGCAGAAAGAGTGAGTGTGTGGGACGACAAGAAAGAATGGTGTGATGTTGTTAGTCTGCCAAAAAATTAAAGTGTAAGCACACATATAACATCATAGTAAGTTAAGTATATAAGCAACAAAGTACAGCCTGCTATTATTGTTAAAGGACAGTTGCTGGTTCACTAATAAAATGCTCGTAAAGTCTGTCATCCTGCTCTTTCATATCAAACGGTTTGATATTTTCCATTCAATTCAAAAATGTTTAACTCCTTCCTCCTTCCTTACAACTTTAATAAAAAAACGTATTATTATTATGTTTTCTTTCCAGTTTAAGTTTGGCTTGTTCATATTAATACTTATTGCTTGAGCAGCAGCATTGAACAACAGCACAATGGATTGGGCAAATTGATATTATTAGTTATTGCTACAGAACCCGGCACTGGTTGTGGTGAGGAAGGAAAAAAAAATGCAGTAAAAAAAAGCAAACAAGTTAAAGTTTATATGGAAGTAGTAAAAGGTTAGCTACCTTTAAAGTAGGGATACTTAAGTAAATACAATAGGTACGTACATATGTCAGTAAAATTGGTAATGTACACAACAGTCAGTTATGTCGAGTAAGTCATTACTCACCAACCCAGAGAATTACTACAACTTGATGTTCTCTGCTTAGTTCCTACTTTTTTATTTATTTTTTTGCACGGGAAAATGGGTAGAAATGTGTGACAGTCGTGTCTTCATGATGGCGGTGATGTTGGTAACTGAGTTGTGCAATAATGTATTTTTACGAGCTGCCAGTTGAACTTGACAAGTTTTCTCTCCGTCCGTCTATCTTCGCTGACAAAATACTTTTCTTGGAAAAAAAGGAACGAAATAACCAAACAGACTGAAAAATCAGAAGAAGAAATATAATACCTATTATACTGAACACACACAGATGCATAAGTAACCCAAAAGTTCGCACTTGTTTGTAAGTCGTATCACAGCTCAGACCCTCGCCGTCATCTTTCCAACAACCATCAAAAATGTGCGAAGAAGAAGAAGAAAAAAATGTTTGAAAAAAATCTGTTCTGCTTGTTACTTATTTGCTTCCTATTTTATTTTGTGATCTCTTTCCATACAGTATACCCAGCCATATAAAATAATATTAACTGTCCTCCTCCACTTATTCATTTTTTTCTCCTTCTGCTGCTGTTCCTGATTCAGAGTTTCTTTTTTAACTGCTGTACGGTTCGGTTGTAAAAATCCTAGAAAAAACATACACATACCATATACATCATACATACATATATGCAATATATAATACCTTGTCTTTTTATACGACCAACAACAGAAGATTGGCACAACTGGTGCTGCTGCTGCTTTTGATGTGACCGATGTGTGTTGTAGGATTTTTATGGAGATTTTTATGAGCGTCGACTCACACTGTCATAATAAATGAAGAATTTTAATTTCTTTATATACTTCTCTCTTCTTGGTATGGTTAGTACTTCTCATTTTATTCTTTTTGACACGTTTTGTGTGTAGGTATTTCGCAGCAGAAAGACACGAAAAAAATAAGAAGTCTTAGATTTTTTCCTTCCGTGTTGAATTTTTTTTTGGTGGTGACTACTAAGCATGTAAAATCAGTGCGAGCGCACACCACCATCATAAACATCATCATCAATTGTTATGCAAATGAGTAAAGTGTACGTCAAGTAAAGTTCCAAAATGATCATATGCAAAATGATGATCTCTTCATAACAAGTCGAGTGAAAAGAGCGAGGAAATGTAGAGTAGACCGACGGGTGATAATGAAAAGTGGAGATGATGATAACGATGGTGGGGCTATCACCGAAGTCACACTACCAGTTTTAGTTTTATTGACCACTCAGGATATATTTTTTTTAAAGCTTGGAACTTCTTGTTAAATTGAAGAATACACCAACTTGTTTCATTCATTCATATGTAGACAGATAGGCAACAATGGTTGCAATATTTAAGGATGACCTCCCAGTAAAATGTGATTACAATGTCGTTTTATTAAAGTGCCATAAAAATTTACAAGTTGGTTGTATTATTATAAAAGAATTCCGGTTTATCAAAAAAAAAACGTTTCTTGCGAAAAACAGAGTAATATTAAATTTAACGACAGTTACATGCTGTGAATGCAATTGATAAAAAAACAGGAAATACTGTTTCAGCAAAGTTATGAGTTTGCGTAACTGTTGCTGATTTTAACCCTTGATTATTATGCCCGCATCAACTATGTAGTTAACCAGCCTAGTCAAATGAAGTCAAAAAAAGGGTTAAAAGGAAAAGACACAAAATTTGATTGATAATATTATTTGCTTGGTTGTTACTCTGCTGAAAAGCTCATTAACCAAGTCAACTGACAAACATGACGGTGACATGGCATGACACATTATGAATTTGAATTTCACAAACAAGGCTTACTTAATATTTTACGTATACCTTATTTTAATGGCAGCACTTTGGCTGCTTTCCCTTTTGACTTTGTTAATTGCGGTGAGTGAAAATAAACAGTGAACTGAAAACAGCAACAATCATTGTCCTCATCATCATCATCATCATGCATATAATTATAATGTAATCAAGAACCTGTCGTTTTTGTTGTCACAGCGCTTTGTCAATTTAGTAAAGTGAAGTAGTGGCGACGACCACGACCATTGCCTTTCATTAAAACAGCGGTCTGCCCTCCTGCTAAATAAATCGAAGCTGACATGAGCCTGATTACATCCGGTTTCCTACTGATGTTACGTAAATGCTAAAAACAGACAGACTGAAGGTTCAGAGCAATGTTCACAATTAATATGTTAGTTTTTTGCATTTTTGCTCTCATCGCATTTCCCAGTTAAGTAGTTGCCCATCATCATCCAAAAACTGCTGCGAAGAACATTAGCATAATAATGAAATATTTTTTTTATAGGGTGAGACGACAACGGTTGAAGGGCACATGGGAAAAGCACTTTGTTTTTAAAAGCTACCATTTTCCACTTTCACATAAACCGTCTCACCATCTAACTGTACGGTAAAAACATAATTGTGTTATTACCCGTGAACATCATCTGATTTCGTTTTCAAAAAATCTCCCATCTACTTCCTTAAATAACCAATGTGAGTAGTGGCGAGAAGTGTGTTTATGAATTTTTATTGTATACAAACTCACAAAGTAAAAAAACAGTATAATCATCAAGATGCCATTACTACCCAGTCACCATTTCCAACTCATCATGACAACTTTAGCTCATTTTGCACATTTTTCTCCATCTCTTCCAAACAGCCATCATGCATGTGTAATAAGTAAGTTGATCATCATTACCATGTCGCTGATGTTGTTGTTGTTGTTTTTGAATTCACTTTCGCTTTTCGTTAAGTTGCCAGAGCAGGTCGGAATGGTGTTGACTGTGACTTGACGTTATACAAAGTTTATTTTTGTTGGTAAATTTTACATCTTAAGCGCATTACTATCATCCAGTCAGTCACTCTTGCTACTGCTTATTTTCATCAACCCACGCTCATTTTGTCACTCTCCCAGTCAACTCAAAGCCAGTCACTCATTCTTGGAGAATACAGCGTTTGGTGACACCACCACCACTCCACCAACACCGCTGTCGAATTGAACCAAGAAAAAACTTCATTAATAGCCCGTGCTGCTGTTACTGGAGTACTTGAATGAAAGTAATTACATGTTGTCTTGTTTGTAAAGAGACCACTTTAGCTACTAGCTCTCTCTCTCTCGTCTCTCTCTCTCGCCACTTTTTGCCCATAATATTTATTTTATTATATTTCCATGTACTTTAAATGTGTAGAGCAAGCTACACGTATACACGCGCAATAATAACAGTCACAATCAGTCAGTATGTGTGAACCATTCATGAATCTGTCGTCGGTTCACACACAACACTTTATTACTTATTCACAAGAAAATAACAGCATAGCACCAACTGGCGTCGTTGTTGTGTTGTCGTTGTCCCTTATACCTATGTGTTGTGCAGTGCCATTTACTCATGTATAATATATATACTTCCTTCTCTCCTCTGCTGCCTTCTTTTCTGAAGAAATAAAAAAACCTTTTCCCTCAAAACTTGCTTTTACTGAGTTGATGGTATTTATAGTGGAGTTTCCAAGCTTCCTTTTAAATTATATCTTGGAATACATACATAAATAGAGTGATAAATAGACAGAGAGGGTTGTGGAACAAGCCAAGCTTTAGTCGTCGTCATCATCATCATCATGCATATAAGCTCTACCCTAGTGCTGCATTTACTACTTCTCTCGTTAGCAAAGCTACTACAGTACTACTCTCCTCGTCAGCTCATCCTGCGGTTTTTGCTGCTGTTGTTATACTGCTTAGAAGAAGGCTATTAAGAGAGTTGCCAAAATCACTTGTAAACGTTGTAAAACTCTGTGAGATTTTTTTCTCCTCTTCCAAGTCAGCAGCAAAGAATATTCAACTAAAAGTAGTGTGCTGGGAAGAGTAGATAAATAAATAAATGAATGGCAGAGTTGTATGTTAATGTGTGTATGTGTTGGTTATATCGATACATATATAAATGCATGTATACTATCGGTATTTCTACTTGTAATATTATAGCTTGGTCTCCTTCTCCGTCGTCAACTTGTCTCCTCTTCTCTCCCATGGAAAGTGGTCTTCTCAATAAATCTCAATCCATTTTACACGCCTCATAATAACAGTAACAGCAGCAGTAGTAGTTGTTGTAATACCATACCAGAACAGAAGCGCGGCATCTGTTGTGCCAGAGAGCTAAGTGCCTTCTTAAAAATTGTTACAAGGGCTTTCCGAATAGAAAAAAAATTCTTGCTTAAAAGATCATCATGTCACACAGGCCAAGCCAGAGAGTAGACTCATGAGAAAACTCTTTACACTGCACTGGTGCTTGTTCTCTCATTGCGCTTCTTGTATTACCATTAACACTTACAACCTACACTTACACACACACGTACATATTAGTATTATGCATAACATTTTCAAAGTTGACAGGCAAACTAAAAAAAGAAAATCCAGCGAGAGAAAAAAAGAGTGAGTAATACGCAGTAAGTAAGTTAAGTAGTGCATGCAGAACACACATTTATTATCGTCATAGTCGGCAAAGTAATAGTTATAATCAATGTACACATGTCCATTATAAAGTACGCGCCGCAGAGAAGATAGCACATTCATATTTTTTGGAGAACATGAACTCTACTTCTCTTTCACTTGACTTATGTATGTCGTCGATATCTCGTTTATCATTTTATAGAAATTGATTGCTGTTATGTCATGAATGAATGAACTCTCCACTGTAGTAGTAAATGGCGATGGTGGCGGTGTGATTTGATACTCTTGTGCTGTAACACATAAGTATTTATATACACATAGGCAGTCATTTATGTGGCTCCTCTGAGAGAGAAACGAAGGCTAAAGCATAAGAGCCAATTTGATACGGCGAGTTTTTCTACAGGACAAAAAGGAGAAGCTCAATAAATTCTTATTTGGGCTGATGTTTTTTGGACGTGGGGAAAATAGACAGGGAGAAAAGGGCTAATGATGCTGCCGTTAGTTGCTGTTGATGATGATGATCAAGTTAGTGACCTGTCGAGATAGATACAGGACAGCCCTCAATACCTAGTGGTAGTAGTCGTAGTGCTGCAGTAGTAGCGTGACGACTACCACCATTTTGCGAGAAAGGTAGATTAAAATGAAGACGAAAGAATCTCTAGAGAAATCATTGATACACATTTTCCCATGCATTTGCATAATATCCACACACACACATTCACAAAAGGACACAAAGTAGTAGAAAAAAAGGTAGTGGTAGCGGTACCAGTGGAAAAACTCCTTTTCACATCTTCCCTTCAATTTTCTTCACCTTTTCTCTTCGAAAGAAGAAAAAACGTTCTTGTCGTCTCTTTTTCATTCCCGTGAGGTCTCTCATAAATCATCCACTTTTTTCCAGCTTTCAACTGAAAAAGGAGAAGAAGGAGGTAAAAATACAAGAACAATTAGACCCAAATGGAATAACATGTGTATACAAAATAGAAGCTTATATGACAAAATTTTTCGTTTCCTTGTTTCTAATAAATATATACACACTTACACAAATATGTTTATACGCTTCTGTTCTTCCGAGAGAAAAAAAGGTAAAAATTTATGCAGGCAAATCACCTCTGTGGCTTGTGAGGATCACTTGATGGATAAATTATGCATCACGGTAGCAGCGCCAGCAAAACACGTTTCATGAAAAAAACTGTAATGGTTTGACATCTTCTCTTTCTTCTTCTCCTTCCACATCTTCCACTACTGTCTCTGTTGCGTTTTCCCTTCCTTCTTTCTCTTTCCATCTTGAAGTAGTTTTTGAAGTGTGGTATCTCATCTGGTCTAGTCGGTTTCGCCTTGTTGTGCTCTGTGTGTTATGTGTGCAAGTCGTGTAGTTTACAAGTTATTTTTAAACAAAAAAGAAACGAAGCAAGGTACCTCTTCACTTCTTCCTCTTCGTTTCGTTTAGTTTGATTCCGGGGTTTTCTGCTATCCATCCATCCTTTGACAAACTTTACATGGCACGATGAGCAATGTCGCAACTTTTCATCGAGTCACAAGAAAATGTTCTTTAGCTTGTAGCCCATTTATATTTTTCAGATGTCTGTGAGAACTATACAGGAAAATAACAAGCAAAAATAGCACATGTTGTTGGAATGATAAAAATAAATAAACCACTCCGCAAAGTAATTGGTTTGCCATAATAATAATATAAAATAAAGCAGATTCATCCAAAAGATAGCTGCTAAATAGCTTTTTAGTTTATTTTTGCAGAAGTTTGACCTGATAAGCTAGACGGTAAAGACGTCGTGTCGATGATAATATTATGAATATTACAATCGTAAACTAGAAAAATATAAAGATGAAGTATTGGGTTCACATCTGCTACTTGCGCTACTGAATGAAGGGAACTCATGTGTACGCTATTTGTATACAAGTAATTTCAAATGAAATATTGCCAAAGTCATCTGCATCAGTCATAGTAAAAATGGAAAAAAGTCTTGGAGACCAGCGAATAAGATGAACGATGATGATGATATGAAGCTTCTACTAGTACTACTGTTGACTTACGAGATTGTTAAAGTTATTTCTTTCTAGAAAAAAATATAGACGGTTATGATGATGATAAAGCAAGTAAATGGCTTGCTGCGCTTGTTAGTTGAATTGAGTTGAACTGAGCAACTGCGTCAGTGGAATAAGTTGGACATGATGATGAGAAACGACAAACGATGTCGAAGAGAAGCAAGATAAAATATCGTATTAAAAAATAGTAGGAGGCCAGAAGGTAAAATACATTTTGTTGAGCAAAAAGAAGATCATCATTTGTAAGTACTCTTATCGTACAATCCGAATCTCTCTCTGTGGGAAAAAGGCAGAAAAACGGAAGAAGGAAAAAAATCGTAAAAACGGTTCTTTCTCCTGGGTAACTGACTGACTTGACGATAAGTTAGAAAAAATGAGTGACATGCATGTCAAGTGGAATCAAAGAGGAAGCTAAAAAATGTAACGTGTCTTTTCTTCTTCTTTAGCTCTTCGCTCTGCTCTGATCCACTCAAGTCAACAGAGAAAAGAGAGCATTAGTCGGAACTCTTTTTTGTTGCCATGACAATAACAAAAATGTTTTGAAAATATTATGAATGAGTGAATAGATGAATATTTTTGGATTGGATAACTAATGCTTGCCACCATTATCATCATCGTCATGTTGTATTTTGAATGAAAGGTACAAATAAGCTTAAAATAGCAAGCATAGTAAAAAAAAATATGCAAGTAGCGTGTATAGTGGCAGAAGAAAAATGGGGAAATGGGCAGATGAATGGATGAGATGAGCTATCCATTACTCTCATCATATATCACTGCACACATACACACACACACAATTGTATAAGAAGCTGTGTAGCCACACAGCCCAAGCGACTTTTCTTCTTTCGACTACTCACTCAGCAAAAATTCTTGTATTTTTTTCTCTTGAACACCCAGAGAAAAAAACATGGAGAAAGAGAGAGAGAGTCACAGGAAACTGTGTAAATGGAAGGATTCACATTCACATACATATTTACACCACTTATTGCTCTATATATAGTGAAAGCTCAGTGCCATTCCATAACGTCTTATTTTTTTTTGCTGTTCGCTAACTTTGCTACATCGACATTTTGGCGACGTGGACGTTCACATTGCCTCACTATTTACTGCACAGCAGCAAATGTTGTACACATTATTATAAGATTATAGCTATATAATCGAAAGAAATAGTAAAAAAAATGTATAAATGTACAAGCAGGCATTACATTATTACTACACATCACATTACTTTACTTACTACTTCTGCTACTTTAGCAACATTGTCGAAGAAATATTAGGAGGACGTGGAGTTAAAAAGCTTTCCTATGCTAGGCTACTGCTGCCTCATACATTTTAGTTGGAAACACATTATTCTTCCATTGCCTCTTTCTTAGTGGTGGTGGTGTTCAGTGCTCAAGCTCCTTCTTAGACTTCTGGAAAGAGAGATGAAAATATTCTCTATCCTCAGCAAAGAAAGAAAGAGAGAAACGTTCCCTCCACTGACACACATTAGTTTAGTCAGTCAGAGAGAGAGAGAGACTAAGACTCTGCTTAGCGGGATTTTTTTTTCTCTTACGACTTGTACTAGTGCAGCAGTCTTTTCTACTATTCAAGAGAGAAAAAAATACAGGATGGAGGAACAAGAAGAAAAAAAGAGGAATAAAAATGGGAAAAAATGTTTAGCTTGCATTCACATAGACACAAGAAGGAAAAAAACACGGATGAAAATCAAGCTACCAGCAAACAACCACGCTAGATATTTTTATAGATGGTGTTTGTTGTTATGCCATGGATACTATGGACTGAGTATGGAGTAAGTGAGTAAAGTAAGTAGAGTAACGAATAAATGGATGGATTGATGGATAGTTCAAGTAAAGTGGAATCAAACTCTCGTTTCTTTCTTTTTTTTTTACTTTTTTTTCTTCTCTGTCGTGGATTTAGTAGATGTTGTTTTTGTTGTTGTTCACGGGCACAAAACACATTTTTATTTCTGTGGCGTCGTCGTCAATATCATCATCATCCTCTGATTCTGATGTGGTGGTAGAAGTCTTTTTTGTTGACTGGCACATTCTCTGGTTTTTTTGGTGTGGGGTTTTTCACTGGAAATTTTTCTTGATGCTTTGCCATTTCCGTTGGTATAAATGAGAGTGAAGACGGCGGTGGCGGAAGAAGGCGGAGTGTTGTGAAAATGAGTAGGAGAAAAAATGAGCTGGCTAGTGTGGTGGCAGCGGTGGTAATGGAAGCTGATGCAAATGGGAAATAACAAGAATGAGAGAGAGAGAGGCCATTATCAGTCCTTACACATTAAAATTAAAAGGGTCACAATTTCCATGTGGAGATATTATTATGGTGTGTGGTGATCTTTATCAAAAAAAATCATGTCATAAGACATGAGTTGGCATAAATAGAAAGCATTTTCCCCGTCTCTTTCACTTCTCGTGTGTCTGTTGACAAGAAGAAGTGGGAAAATTGAACTGCTAAGTAAATAATGAAAGAAGTGGTAGTGAAAGGAAGGAATCTTCTTGTTTGTCTAATACACACCTTTCTAAGAGCTACAAACACACACAAACGAACACTTGCTCACGTATTATGTTTTTTTGTGAGAAATGTGGTATTATCAAGTTATTATGATGATGACGATGATAATAGTGATGATAGCAACGAGAAAAAAATAAATAATGGTAAGGATGGCAAAGTAGCAAATAATAACAAAAAAACGTATTGAAATAGCAGCGGTTTTCGTACGAATGAGAAAGCAGCGTGATGAGTGAAACAGGTTTTTTTGAGATAATGGAAGAGTAAAAATAAAATAGCAAAAGTGGTGACCTGAATATTATTACACTTTTATTCCCTTTCCATTCTCCATCATCATCCTTTCTTTCTTTTTTTGGCGGTGGGGTTTCGAGTGTCCCTGGTAAATAAGTAAAGGCAAACAACAAATTTTTGGAAGACATTGCCATTATATGTCCATCCATCCATCTATCCACTCTACACCAGTTTTTTTTCCTTCAGTTTACTTTCCATTTTTTGTATTTTTTTCTGAAGAAGGGGATAAAATGGGAGGAAAGAAGAGAAAAAAGTGATATTTATGAGAGCAGAGCACACGATGATGACTAAGTAGAACGATGATGGTGATGATGATAATGATGACAATGTACGATGGTAAAATGTTTCCATTAAAATATAACTACATATATGGGTATTATGTACTTTAGCTATCAACCATTACATATTATGTATTAATGTATACTTTTGCTCTTCGTATTACTATTATTATCATCGTTGTTCTCAATATCAACCTATATTTTGTGTTAGGAGAGATATAAATCTACAACTTTATATTGCAATTTTTATCTCTTCTGTTCATTCATGTGTCCTGTTTTTTTCTGCATGTGAACACATATATTTTCGTTTTACTGCAGCTGCTGGGGTGGTTGGTCATAGTTCTGTTTGCTTGATGTCCACGACGACGACTATATATGGCATGGAAATTTGTGCAGCAACCATAGTTTATATTTGCTTTTTTTGCTACTTTCTCTAGTAGCTCTCTGGTGACGAGGGAGAGAGACCCAAGAAAGAAAATAAATACGTGCTGTACACTATGTTGTTATGCATGTTTTGTAAAAAAAACAGAATATTTATGTATGTATAGATGGATGGAAGGAAACATAGAAAATCGGAAAATGGTCGATTAGATTCGTTCCGTTGTTGTTGCTGCTCCTGTTGTGTTCACTTTGGCATTTTTTTTTCTCTAAAAAATCTTCTTGTCTCACTTTTACTTGTTATGGTAGTACGAGGGAATGGTCGACGAGGTTGATCATGTTGGAGTTTGGACTTGAAGATGATGATGATCATGTAGCATGGACCTATTTACTCTGAGCTCTCTGCTTGCTTTTTCTTCTCTAAGCAACCTACAGGGAAATGTCTTCTTGTGTTACATTACATTAGAACGGCGACGGAAAGTACCTACAACATTACATTACATGGCTATGCCACACAAGGAAAGTAGATTCAAGCAAGGAAAAATATGTGGTTAGTTTTTTTCCCTCCTTGTTCTTCGTCGTCTTGTGCTTCTTCTGAATCCAGTCCACTAGTTCAGCTCACTATCCAATATTTCCATTTTCTTTTCTTCATTCTCAGCTCCTTGCAACTTTTTCTCTCTCTCTATCTCTCTCTCCAAGTCCCCTACCATCAGCATCTTAAGGCCATGGTTACAAGAAAGCATATATCCAATTTTCCTGTTTTTGCAAAAAAAAGTATAAAATACTTAATGGGTTATATTGTCGATAGAATGTGGCATGTAAACCTATCTAAACCTCTTTTAAGGTGGAAGGAAGGACACAAGCAGTCTATCACACCGAAAAAGTAGGTTGCTTACGGTAATACATATGTATATTTTTAGTGATGCTGGTGCACTTTGTGTATTTTTTTCTGGTGTATGGTGGTTGTGTTAAGGTATGAAAAATATGTCATCTACAACATCTTATCGTTAGCCGATCTAACACAAAATAGAACGAAAGGAAGAAGACATGAAGAAGAAAGAGAGAGGACGATCCGGTTTGGAATGGTGATCGCGATGATGGTAGTGGTGACGAAGAAGATGGTCATCCAATTTATAAAGGAATAGTATATCTTACATTTTATTAATAGTTGTGCATATATA
>JAQFZH010001613.1:0-20264 GCA_034695485.1 Entomobrya nivalis
TCTCCTTGTTCCTGGAACCAAACGAATCATGCAAAAAATATTACTATTTAATAATGTCGATTTAATCATAGCCAAGATCTGGTTTCCCAGTCTGGCGTCGTTCTTTTCGTTCCCCGTCTCGTTCGTTGTCTGTCTTATTTTTGCTTGACCTCCTACTTGGCGTGCTTCCACTACAAATAAACATCTATCTATCAACATCTGAAGCTACATTCGGTATTGATGATGATCAAAAGAAATCGAAGACCCCGCACAAAGTTCGTAAACATTTTGACAAGCAAAAATCAGGCTTACTGCCATTTATTCAGTTTCCTGAGAATCATGATCTGGACTCTAAAATCCTCCCATGCTTAAACAAAAACTGAAAAGCTAGGACAAGTTCGGACATCAATAGAAACGAGGATGAAAACATGGGCGAAATTCCATCAAGCAGGTTGATGGAATAAAGTGTTAATTCTGTAACGTTCCTGCATTTTTGCCCATAAATTTTTCCTTAATTATACATAATTTGTGAATGAGACAAAAGTTCTCTAATTCACTTGCCCTTGTACAAAGTTCAAAATTTGTCTGCAAAGCCTTTAAGCTAATATGTTTAAAAATATTGATTAATTATTTATTAAAATTAATATAACCTGTATTTAAATTAATGATTTGGGTACGACGAGTGTTTGGTTTAAATATTAACATACAATATACAGTCATTAATATTATAACAATATAACATGTGTTTGAATATGAATAAATAGTCATGAGTAATATTATTTTGTGTATAAATTATTTAAGAAAATTCAATTTGATGTGCAAAATATATTTTATGCAATTTTGAAGCAGCTAATTTATTATAGGTATGTATGTTATGAGTTTAGGACTGGCCACTTGCATGGATTTTTTGTATGCATGAGTGAATGAAACCTTAAAGTATTACAGCGCAGATGTATGTAAGCATATACCGGCTTAATTGACATTGGTTGTACGAGGTTAACAATTATTTTTTATTTATTTTATCAAAAAACGTTGGGGCGGATCTCAAGGCTACAGCTCTGATGCGTAATACTATCTATAAATAAAAAGGGTTAAAAGTAAAAAGTTACTTTCATTCACGGAGTGTTTGATGAAGATGATTAGCTAGATGATTAACTAAACTAGCTCAGCTCACCTTTGAATCATTAACACAAATCTGAACGGATCTTAATCCCGGCATTTTCAAAAATCCCTTGTAGATCGAGTCATCCGTCAATTCCAACTCGCCACAATACGCTTCTAACTTGAATACCTTGAGATCCTTCAAATCCTCAATTTGCACACCTTTTAAAAATAATAATAAAAAGATCAATTCTATCACAAAACGTGCATGCGGAAACGACATGAATCGGGAATAATGTTGAAGATGACCCTGATTCATCAGCCATAATGGTCCAAAGCCTATCAAGGTATTCCGCCACCGTCAGTCTAGTGAATACATTCACAATGCCAGCCAAATTAGCTTTAGAAAAGTCGATTTCAAGTCTTTCAATGCCATAATTTGGTAACGTGACGTTGTACGTTCTCCGGTACCTAAATGTCAAAGGTTAAATTGCACATGAATTGCTTTCATCATTTAAATATTTATGTAAAGTGTAAAATCCTTTTACGATCCAAAAACTATTTTGGAACAAAAAACAAACAAATATTCTAAGGATCGTAATTAATACTCGTTTTAACTAATCAAAATCTTGTTTTTTTTCTGTAGGCTCAGAAGCCCAACCATCTGGCTATATCGCATCTTCTCCAGTTGCCTCCACCAATGGTCTAGTCTAACCAGGATGCATTTGCATTATAAACTAATCAGATCTTCCGAGATTTAATACGGAAAAAGTAGAAATATGAACATTTAATATTTTTATACTATTTTATCTATTTATACTACAAACGGTCGAAGACAGCCACATTTTTACCACTCGACTCTTCAGTGATCTTGGAAAAATGTTTTTTTCCTTTGGAGTTTACTTTTCAGTGATGAATGCCGATGCAAACTGCCGCGCCGGATATTTCAAGTATCTTTTGTTACTGATTGTTCTCATTTAGTTTTTAGATAAACCTAATTTACCAACTTTTTTGTGTCTTGTTTAAAAATAATTTCAAAAGCGCGGATATGTATGTTTTCTTTCGTGTTGATTTCGTATTATTAATTTGTTTCTTTTGTAGCTCCATCACCTTACCCCCTGCTTTGCAAGCAGAAAAATTGACACGGTTAGCGGCATTGCTACCAAGTGACCTCTGACTGGCAATCGGACTGCACCAAATTCAGAAATATTACATTAGTAAAACGGCTAAATGTATCTACGACACTTTCGGTAATATTAATTATATAGTTTTTACCCTCACATAAATTCACATGCTAAATTAAGCAAATTGAGAAAAACCAAAGTTAAAATATTTTGGTGGCCTCCTCACTATTTCTGTAACTATTAAGTACAAAAATAGTGATTACAAACTGTATAAATTTCGCAACCTTTACTTTTCTTGGAGGCATCTCAAATCTGCATCTCATCAAGGACTTGAAGGGGAATATAGCGTTTTCCATTGCATCTTTAGATAAAGAAAAATGTTCGCCTCATCTTACCAAAAAGTGTCTGAGGGGAGAAATATATCAACAAAAATCTGGGCGTAGTGAATTTTAAAATATGTTTGTTGCTGATATTACAGATAAGAGAATCTTGCAAGATTTCATGCTTCGACAAAAAAGAAACGGTCATCACCCAAGTGGTTCCAAAAGTCTTTGTGGGAGTACATGTTCCTAAAAATTGTTTGAGTTACTCATCTCTTGTCCAAATCATGAAACATACAATGTTACTGAAAAGGTTTGTTATGGGAGTCTAAGAACCATCACTTATTGTGCATGCACAATTCGTCCATTCCAAAAAACTGTGGGAAGGTCGAATGGTCCTTCGTGGCATATATGACTAAAGGCATATATTAAAGCGAAGAACAACCACCGTTGAAATATACATGTTTGAACAATTCAATACTCCGATGACTTTCGGGTACCTTCGCTCTATCGTCAACGAGCATGATGATAATCCCCAATGTTTGTTTTTAGCTTATGCATTTCAGCCAACACCTTCTGTTGGTTTCAAACTTATATACTTCGATATACTCCAACCATTCTATTTCAAACTTACACATTCCAGTATACACACACAGCGTTGTCAACCTGCATGTTCACAAGGGTTCTGAATAAGGTACTTGTATTCGAATGTCTTCTGGAATACTCTTTCATGCATATATCTGTATTTTGTTGACTCCATGTTAAACTTACTTCGGTTTTTCGTGGGGACTATAAAATAGTTGTAAACTTGTGAAAACAGTATCACTAGCTTACTGAGTATTCCTGAGTTAACTACCAGAATTTTCGTGAGTCTTAGAATTTACTTTGAAACTGCTTTCGAACTTCCGTTGCAATGGCGTTTGAAACACTGGAACTGTACAAAGGATTGTCAGATGCCCTATTAAGCATCGTGCTTACGAATTACTTTGGCCTGACGGAAATTAAAAAACTGGTGTTCTGGTTTCATCAGTACTTACACCAAATTTCCATATTCAGAAGGTTATTTTTAAATTAAATTAATAATGTTAATATATATATATATATTAAAGTTGTATGTTGTGGGCAGGCATTCCGAAAGTTCTTTTCATCGTTAGGCTTAAAAAAAGCTGTTAAGCTGTTACCCTAGGTAAAGTCTATGACTTACATACTTGAAACTTTGTTTTAAAAGAAGTTGAATTTCTTACAACGATATTTGTTATTTGGGAAACATTTCAAACAAAAGTTTTGAAGAAATATATAAAACATTTGTAAAAAGACAGTACACATTTAGGCTACTTTTTATTAATTTGTAGTTTGCCTAAGTATAGCCTTAAATTTTGATAGAGTATCCAAAGAAAAAGCTAGATATTTGAATTTAATGGTAGCGATAGGATTTTTAACAGGAAATGCCACACATTTAAATATTTTGAATCTTCAGTTTATGAACCAATTAAATGCCAATGTCTAACCATGGTAATTATATGACAGGCTATTTTGTTTCCTTTGTAACTTTGCTACACTTGGCAAATTGTACGTACAAGAACGTAAGAGTCTTTCAATTAATGAATAAATTCAACTTTTGTGTGTCATTATTAGGCAAATTTAAGAAAAAATACATAATAAAGTGTAAATCAGATGAATAAATGTTAGGTTAGGTAAAGTCTATGACTTACATACTTAAAACTTTGTTTTAAAAGAAGTTGAATTTCTAACAACGATATTTGTTATGTGGGAAACATTTCAAACAAAAGTTTTGAAGAAATATATAAAACATTTGTAAAAAGACAGTACACATTTAGGCTACTTTTTATTAATTTGTAGTTTGCCTAAGTATAGCCTTAAATTTTGATAGAGTATCCAAAGAAAAAGCTAGATATTTGAATTTAATGGTAGTGATAGGATTTTTAACAGGAAATGCCACACATTTAAGTATCTTTTGCTTTTTCCACACCAGTGACATCAAAAAACTTCAATGTAGGCCTCTCTTTAACCACGTTGTCCAGAATATTTTGTCGTAGTTCCTAGTCTTCTTTTGACATACTGGCGTGCTTGAAGTTTTTTTGCTGTAAGGCATTGCGAAGAAAGTGGAATCGTTTTGGCAAATATCAGGTTCCTCTTCAGTGTCGTCATCGGTAGCAGTATGGCAGTCCGAAACATTGGATTCCATGTATGCCGAAGTTTCGTTTTTCTGGTTGGGTTTGCATTATACCTGACGTTGCGGCATTCCACAAAAGCTTTTTCCTTGTTTCCCACGTTCGTTTGAGTTACAACTATTGGGCGCTGAAGGACATGACTTAAAATGTATTTCGTTGTTTCATTACCCCAGCTTTTTGGTTCGCCATGTGATACAACACGGTTGTAAATGCTATCAAATTTGTTCTCCGCGAAATTAGTTTTTGCTATAGCTTCAATGGCAGGTTTATTTTCAACGATTTCCTTCATTACAAGTAAGCCCATTCCGATGTGAAATTTTTCAGTTCCATAAAGGCTTAACGAGACAGCTTTATATTGACAATCGCCTCCAGCTCCTGCGTATGCAACACCAATTTTTTTCTTTTAAAATTGGTGGAACAGCCTTATCTTTGTACGAGGCTTCAAAATCTTTACTCCATTTCACTGGAGTCCGTGTGATTGTTAGTTGTTGAAACTCGTTAAGTTCTTCCTTATATGGTCTCAAGAATTTCTCCTGCTCTTGTAGTGACTTGGCTTGTTTTAAACTATTCAGAACAGCAACACTTCGCAATGGATTGAATAAGAGAAGGAATTTGTCGACTTGTTCTTTTACGGTATTCTGCTCCTTTGTATGGCTTTTGTCGCCATCTTCTTTCTGGTAAAGAGAATAAATGAGTTCGTCAAATCTAGTGGAGTTGTTGAACGCATGACATGTTCAGAAGTAAACTATGCTTTACCTTCCCTGTTACCTGCGTTAAGCTTACATTAAGCTCTTTTTCGCGATCTTTTTTGATTTCCTGAACTTTGATTGATGGAGATTTTGTACTGGGCAGGCTTAAAAATATTCTCGGTTTTGTTTTACTTGCTGCCTCTACTAAACCGGGTGACCGTAAGCCCGTGCACCCATCAGCGTCTTTGCCGATGCTTCACTGTAAAATTATTGCAATTTTAATGCGAAGTTTCAGAAAACGTATAAGTTAAAATATTGTCTGTTTTAGACCTTCTCGAAATGGGCCAGTGTCTGCTGAGATTGGTGTACAACCACTTCATACTTATGCTCCTCCTTTCTCTTAGTTGGATGATTTCTTAAGTAATGATCTGCCAGGCCATCCCTATTTAACTATTGCCCGCTGCAGGAGCATGGTACTCGAACCCTATCCGTACGTATCCGCTTTGGCTTCTGTTTCGGCTTTCATTGTTCCATTTTACTGCCGAAATACTACTACGAAAGACTACCTTAGGTAGATACAAATGTTATCATTGTCCTCGTAAATATTTTATAAGAAATAGCAAGCACTACAATATAAAATCATTCATGTCAAGACACGAAGAAAACACGTAGATAAATCTGAGTGATGATAATGACAACTGACAACCCATGACATGTTATAGTTATGACATATAATCTTAATCTGATATCGACATCTGTAATCCATGTTAAATGACCGTTACTCCACAACTATTGAGTTTAAGACCATGGTGTCTTGACAAAGTTTGATCACAATACGTTTATCTATCGATTGGTGCAATAAAAAAATCGCCCATTTAAAATGCATGTAACCGTCAATTGACCGTTACTCCTGTGCCGTTAAACCGAATTGGCTGAAATTGTCTAGCGATTGGCTTTTTGACCTGAGGAGTCTGTGTGTCAAGTTTGAAGAGAATCGGTTGAAGGATGTCCAAGTTAGAGCGCACACAGATTGACAGAAAGACTGACAGACAGACAGACAGACGGACAGACAGACAGACAGACAGACAGACAAAAAAACTAAAATTATAACTACGATAAATCGAAATTTATCTACGTAATAAAGCGGAAAAATTATGTTGCTCAACAGTTTAATAATCAACATCTGAAATAGAAAGTCTAGAAGGAGTTCTTTGTAGTCTTTTTGGATGTTCCCCTATGGGATTCATTGTTTGTTCAAATAAACAGTGACCATTTATTCCCAACATACATCAGATATGTTCTTCGCTTGATTATGACTAGATTCTAGTCGAATGATATGTCAATTGTCATAGGTGACCATCTAAATCGTTTGAAATTATAACGGTGTCTAACGGTTACTGATTACCGTTTAACGTCCTGCAGTACCTTCTTGAAATATATGCTCTAAAAATTAACAATTATTTTTATTACAAACAATTATTTGTGTTAGTTATCCCAACACAAGTGCTTGGAGCATTTAACTGAACCAAACTAACGTTTTTATTTTTGGCCAGAGATAATGTATGAAAAAGCAACCAACTTAGTAATTATTCATTAGTTTTTCGACATTCATTAGGACATTTCGTAAACATTAAAAATTTGCACGGTCGTTTCGATAGAGCCGTTCGCCAAAATGTAGAACTGTGCAGATTTTGTATTCAATGGCGCGACAGGAAGACCATACAGGAGGATATTGAAAGATTTCCAGATGAAATGATTGTTTATTATTCTGATTGATTTATTTATAAAAATTATTTTTTATTCCAAATTATTTAAAATGTTTAAAAACGACTTAATTATTATTCCAGACTTATATGGGTCTGCATTCATAACACTTGTGACAAATTTAGAAAATTCGTATGTTGCAAAAATTTCATTGGCTATCATATTCCCTTCGGCATCAAACGACTGCATATGAATAAATTCATCCTTTGAAATGCTATTGCCCAAAAGTTCATAGTACGCCTTTTTCCTCGTTAAAGCAGAGGGCTGATCTTTTTCGTCTTCAGTTTGCTTTCGTTTATGTTTTGCGACGGCAGGTTTAACAAAGAGAAGTTAATTGACAGGGGTCGATGTATTGTTTCCCTCAACCTGATGTCCTTTGGTGTACTTCCATTGACTAACCCTTTTCCTAAAAATCTTCCCTTTTGCAGTCCAGAACCTTGTCCTTGTCCTAATCCTTCTGTCAAAGGATTAACTTCTTCTGAGGTTTTGGGTTGATCCCTTCGTTCATCTTCTTCTTTCATATGTACTATTATATTAAAAATTACAAAATAAACTACAAATAAGTGACCGTTCGTACTGTGAGTGATGAAATGGCCATCACAATAGTTTTTAAGAACACTACAATAAATTTATAAGGATTACAAAATATACAACTTTATGCCTACTTTTAGTAAATTATGTACATAAGTATTCTGTGTGTTTGTTGAATGCTGCGCACAAAAACGTAAGCATTTAGTTGAACTTTACAACCATTATAATTTGATAAGCAGTTAGACTACATTTAATTACAGATGTTTTAATGCATCTTATTAGTAAGTATGTTGATGCAATCTATTTTCATTAGTCATGATCAGGTCATGACCCGCGCACATCAGCAATCCTGGATAATGATAATGACTAATCGTGTTTTAATTAGCCATTAAGTAAACATTTGATCAACTATGTATAAGGATTAACACTTTAAGTTTTAAGTCGTATGACACAATGTTACATGTGAATAATGTTTTGATTGATTGGAACTAACGTGTTACTTTAAACACTTACTCATTTCACCAGATAAACTGGCCTTAAACTCTCGTTTATTATTGACATCTAAATGAAAACTCATCTTTCATAAAGAACATAAAGAACACATATTTTGCAGCATAACAGTATGGTATGGTATAGTAGAGGAGTAGAGCCGGTATGCCTTTATGACATAACATTATTTTTATGCTCTTCCAGGATCATATTTCTGCTCTTTAGTACGTCCCCTAGCCACTTCTGCGCAGCAGATATTTTATTCTGGTAATAACAATACTTTTCTTCGCTACTTCTTTTACTGGTATATCGCATACATACATACATAAAACCTCTCTGGTATACAATGTTTGTAAAATATTGGACGTTGTGATTTACCCGGGTAATATATGTCCCGTAATATGATTTGAAATACAGACACATCTTATTAAATTGAATGAAAGGAGTTTTTGAGGTTATTATATTTAATAAACTCACGTGCTTTTGTATAATAGGAACTTAAATATGAATTTTAAATCATTTAAACATTTAGATAACTGTTAGATAATGTTTTAAGATTTATATTAGACAATTTATAATTGATTTAAAATATCTAGCAGGAAAATATGCTGCATTAATCTACTAATAACGTGGACTGTATGAGCTAACATCACGTGAGTCCCAAATAAAAGGAATTAAATAAGGTTTTATACTTCGTCGATATACTATACAATTTAAGTTCGCAGTTAACCAGCTATAACCTGTGTTAATTTCCTGTTAACATATAATACATATGTACATATCTACATATTAACACAGATAGATATACATGCATCCTCGTTCATGTTAAATGGACTTTGTTCGTTTTCTATAACACATTCAGCTCATGTTTGTAGCATTGCTCCAGATGAAGTGATCAAATTCGCGCACAATCAGATGCGGTAAGTAAATTTCTGTGCATGGGTATGTCCTTCACAAGGTTCGGGGGTAAGGGCTAAGCAAGACATTAAGAAAGGGGCCTTTGTGATTGAATATATCTTATTTATCGTTAGTCTAAAAAGCAAGATAGCATAACAACAATTCGATCATGTGATCAGATTTATCCCAAAAACGTTTATCAAAATTGCCTGTGCGTGAAACAACAAGAAAGAAGTATTCCGAAAAGATTCATTTCTGTTCAATTGTAGACAAAAACACATTAAAATTGGAGCAGAAGTTAAAATGAAACTTTATGAGGAAGAAGAAGAAGTATTTTACCATGAACCACTTACCACAAATTATTTTAACTTTTACGCGCATGAACTTTTAAGGCATAATTTTTCCCACATAATTTAAGCTCCCTTTCAGTGAAAGTTTTGTTATAAATGTCTGTCGGAAAAGGGTACTCCCCAAGGACATATTTTGTCTCATACGAGAGAACGGCAATGGTCCTGCACCATTTGTCACAAGACATTTGTAAAAAAAAATCCGTTCTGGAAAACCACATGCTGCTGCATAATAACCAGAAGTCTTTCGAGTATAAAGTTGGGACAAAAAAATTAACCGTTACTTTGTGCTGTTGCAACATGCGAAAACACATAAATCGGATCTACGATTTAACTGTGAACTTTGGCCAAAAATATGCAAGCAAAAGCGCTATCTACACGCACTATATTACTATACAATATTAAACTATTATTAATAATTTATTACTGTATTTGTCGTGCAAAAGATCAACACATTGCTCATTCTAAATAATTCTATATAAATGGTATTTATTCTAATATTATTTTTAATCTAATACATTCTTTACTCTTTACTGTCCTGATACACCGTCTTAACTTGCACCAAATAAATCACATACAACATGGCCTACACACAACATTAGCAGTAGGGTTTTCATTTGTTTATGTCCACTTTCATATAAAATGTGTACCTCTGTTTCTGGGTTTTTCGCTCGCCGCAGAATTTCACCCGTATTCAAATGCGCGCAATTTTGACGTGTCACGCAATGTTTTGACAAGGGGTCTTAAATGGGATAAGTTGGATTTATAACGTGGGGCTCATTAACTACAAAGACATTTTGCTAAATTGGGGATCAAATGAGGGCTTCAGTCCATCTCGAAACCAAACTTTTCTGACGTCTGAACTTCCGGGTATTGTTCCCGAATTCAAGATTATATTGGCAGGGTTATTTTTGTAATTAGCGTCGTCTATTTTTTTGTGAATGGAAAAGCTCAAGGAATGGATTCAAAATGGAAACACTTGCTGTTTCGTCTGGTATTGGGTATACCATATGAGTACTTTCGGAGTCTGGACTTCATCGGCTACGTCTGCTACGGGTTCTGGGTGAAAAGACTAGGAAATATTTCGTGATCGACTTCAACCAAAATTGGAGGATCTCTGAACGGAATCTTTTTACCCTATTTAAATATTTATAACTGCACAGTTGTAAATTTCTGTGTATACGGTATTTTGCAGACAACCTGCATCGGCTCTGCCCCAATACTCAATTAATTGAATGGCATCATAGCCGAATCCAGGTGATCATCCAGGAATTTTACTGAACGTGAGTATGCATGGCTTTATTTTAAAGAAATCAAATGTAAAGTAAAGCTTTCTTAAATGTATTTGTTTCGGTGTAACTTCAGCAACATTCTTCTCGCACATGTATGTAAACCAATATCGTCTTTATCTGCACACATAAACTCAACACATCATTCGTTCATCACCATACCTTGTTATACTAACGAAGGTAAACAGAGCAGGTGGTTTCTAGCTGGGTTGTTACATTCGAAGCTGGCCATACTCTTCCCACGTTAACTTATCATTTAAAAAAATACTTTAGACTTACAGAGTTTTTTTAGTATCATTAATTAACGATTACCAGATTTACTATAACTTTGAAGTTGGGATTAACGTGCAATATAGTAATAACATGCCGAAGACAAGAGAATCTGGAAGGTCCCCACGTGTGCATAAAAGGGACAGTAACTTTAGTCATTTCGTGTTGTTGATGATCCATATCATATTAATCATCATTTGTGTAGGGAAAACTACTGTAATTATTTTGAATATGGATTACAGTTGGCTATAAAGTGTCAAATAATGGTTTGCAGTTTTGTTTACCTATTACTACTTTACGCAGCATACCGGCTTTTTCTGCGGCTATATATAGTGTTTATAAACGTTTGATAGTTTTTTGCATCAGATTCACATTGTATGTTGGTGTACTTTTTTTTGTCGGTGTACGCAGAGGGTTAAAAAAGGACATTGGGATTAGTTCTATTGCGCTTAGGTGTATAATAAATTCTGAGAGCTCTTTACTTTGGTGGTGTCAATAGAAAATAACTGCACAGGCGCATTTATAAAGGTATAAAATCAGCCAATTGACATAAAAATGCACAAGCTAACTGACATTTCCCACGCATGCTTTACAAGAGTTTATTGCTGATGTCAGAAACTATTAACCTTATCTTAAACATTATTTCATAATCTTCTTATAAATACATATAAATGCTTTTATGTGCTCTGTAGAATCCATTTATTCATGAAAGCACAAACAATGGCGCATAATATGCATGCTCTTACACCCAGCATTAGTTAGTGGTGGGAATAATTTTAATTAGCATATTATTTTTATCTAACAGTCCAAGTTTAATAAGAAAGTACGTGTATCATTAGTCACTAGTTTTAAACAATAGTTCACTGATGATTTCAACAATTGTCTTCTCATTTGTGTTGTTCACATGTCTCTCGTCTCGATGGAAAAAATGGTGAAAAATATATAGATAGATAGCTTTATGGACAACTTTAAAATATTTAGGACACCTTTAAATCCACAACGAAATGTGAAATTAGACGACGAAGTAGGCAAGTTGGACGCTCAGGAATTCATTGATTTTGTATCATTACAAGAGGTAAGCAAACTATAATAAAACTTGCTCATCATGAGGTTTTAACAAACTAGTTTTAGTTAGTTTAGTTTAGTTTTAGTTTTAACAAACTTAGTTTTACAGAAAACTGAATACAGATATTTAATCTACATTATATTATGACTATCGCCTAGTCATATGTCTGGATAGGAGTGGCACAAAAGGACTATTTCTTGTCAGTTGCATTTGATAAAACTTTTTCTTCCTGCGACATGATAAAGTCAGCTCTGTTGTGAAATGAATACTTATCTACTTGTTAGTTCATATTAAGCTTAAATACCCAGTCCCATGCAATAAATATTGACATGCTACTTGTGTTTAAGCTACCCAGCCGCTGGTGGTGTAAGAACTAAACACTTTCTCAAGGTGAAGAGTAAATCTTCATATATTACGTCCTTGTTGGACTGTTTTTCTCACGTTGGAAAGCATGTTGTATGGAATACAAAATGTTGGCACATCCTCTTGATAAATTCGAAAGCTGCTTCTGGTAAAGGTGGGGCGAGTTGAGGCTACAATTCCTTCCTGGTGTTTTGGTACATTTTATGTAAAATCAGCTACGTGTGAGTCCATCAAAACCCCAACGAAAATCTTTAGGTAATGGAGAAAGCAGAGGCAGATTGTCGATCCAAACTGCCTGTTGTAGTGTTCCAGTGCAGGTAAAACCTTCAACAAGTGTTTCGAATGCGATCAAACTCGGGAGAGATGTAAATGCTGACTTGTGTTTCATACTTCGTTATGCCAGGTGGTGGCTGATACGATGGGCAAATTGTTGGTAGAATAACACGTGCAGTGCTTCCAGACATTAGAAATCTTCTGGCAGGTAAAAATTTCAAAGCATGTAAATCTTGATACCATCTCATTGATTAGCCTTGTAATTTTTTACTTCTTTTGTACAGTGAGAAAAAGCACCTGAAGCACAATTCCGTGTCTTGATTGAAGAGTAGACTAGTTCTACTAATACATTGGGCGGTTCAATGTTTTGTTAATAAATACAAACATACACTTTCTATCATAAAAAAGTCTACTAAACAACCGCAACATGATATTGAGTGGGTAAGGGGAAGAGATGAGTTTGGATTCGGATTCTGAATGAAGCCAGTTTTCAGAAATGCTGGTCGTTTTCTATCTCTTTTGGTATTTTTGCAGGCTCCACAGTTTCATTTTGACTTTGAGATAGCTCTGCATTTTCCATAATGGAGTTTTCTTGGTTCTTTGTTGCGACATTCCTCTTGCTGTAAAGTAATCCACACACGATATTGTTGAAAATTGAACGAAGAAGATCACTTAATTAATTTAAAACTTAGTTATAAATACTAAATTGATTACCTTGTATATGGCGTTAAATGGAAATTTCAAATTAAATCCACTATATCTTGAAAACAGTTAGTGCTAACCACGGTAAGTAACCACTTTTAAGTATGTTGCTACATTATTATTAGTTGACGTTGGACCTATTGACGACCTCCTACGAAATATGCTTCATTTTAGGGTACGATATAATTTAAAGTATGTTATCATTACTTATTTATGATAAAATTATTAATTAAACTAGTTCATTTTATATAACATTTAATTGATGATAATTAGGATATTAACTATGTGATTATTAATTGGTTTAATTGGTGCTGTAATTTAATTGGTTCAATCAAACAAGTCAAATGCCAGGTGTACAGAGAATGGACCGATGGAATACACGCATTTCTATGTCTCTTTGTTCCCCAGTTGAAGTACAAAGGAGAGCGCCAGTTGGCACACTTGGTTTTGTTGTGGTTGCAGCTGGAGAAAAAAGGGAACAGTTCATTTCCGTATCTCGCTACTTGGCTCAATGCAAGCCAAGTGCACTTCTCATTTGACTACAACCACCTTGTTTTGTGTGGAGACCTGTGTTAAAACCAAATGAGCTTGAAACTTTCTTGAGAAAAATAGATAAGCTCTGATATTCTTAAGTAGAACGAAAGCTATAATTAAAACTAACTAATTATTAGTTAAATAGTTTGATAACCTTGTTGACCAGCATTTTTTTAAAGTAATTAAATATTTTTTTGAAAGTCAATTTTAAAAAGTTTTGAAGATGCCCAAAAGTCGAAGTCGAGCAGAAGATGGGTCGGTGAAAAAAGAAGCCAAGGCCCACGAACTAAAACCCGGTGTAAGTTGAATTATTTTATTTTTAATTACAATTAAACCATAATTAATAATTATCATATTAGTTAAACCATTATTCTTCAATTTTATTAATTAATTTCGCTCTTTTTTCCCACAGGAGGTCGAAAAAGATATGAACTTTGAGTGGACCATTGCCCAGTTCCTCCTCGCCAAGTCCTCCAAGCTTATCGACGTGCAAAGATTTGTCTTCTCAGCTGGCGGCTTCCAAGGTGGCCCTGTGACCAGATGGTGCTGCTATCTGAAGAAGTCCGAATCCAAAGCAGTCGGGATTTTTCTGCAGCTGGAGCCTGGCTCCCCCCAATTCGAAGGTCTGCTTGTCGTCACATTCCAAGTGGTCAAGGAAAACGGGGAAATTATAGGGGGAAAAAAATGTGAGTGTTTAAAAATTAATTAATTGCAATTAGATTAATTACAATAGACTTTAATTATTCAATTTTATTTTTTTCAGATAACGCGTTAAACTTGGTGGATGGAACGGGGAAAGGCTTGAAGGACTTCCTGCCTGGAGACCCTGAAGCCCTTCAACAGCTGATTTGGGAGGATGGGAGCCTCCATCTGAAGATCAACCTCAAGTTTGTGACCTTCAAGACAGTTGAGATGGAAGTTGAGGGGGAGGGTGGGGGCGGAGGAGGAGGTGGATCAGCTGATTGAGGAGGTAGTCAAGGTAGCTCTTTTTAAGATGGATCCTACGGCAGTTTATGTGTAATTAGTTTAATGGGTGGGTGAAGTAAAAGAGAAATTTGTAAATTGATCTTGTAAAGTAAAATGGAATGTGTAACTCACAATGTATGGTTTGAGTAATAATTACTAATTAGGGTAATTATCTTTTCATTTTGTAAAATTGGGAGGATTTAAGATAATTATGCAGTTTTCAAAATGAAATAAATTGAAGTGAAAATTGAAAAAAGAATAATTGTCTGGGGCATTTTACTAGCAGTTTATTAATTTTGTCTAATTTGCATCTGAAATATAATTGTTTGTGGGAAATTGGATAAACTGGATGGGATAAACGATTTCGTATTTTCGAGCATTGCAAATAATAGCAAATAAATAACTGCTTGAAATTCAATACCAAAAATAATTAATTAATTTGCTTGGCTAATTTGAAGAGAAGCAAATATTTTCAAACTTATCTAAACAATTAAAAAAAATCACAAAAAAATGTCTCTTAACTTGACTCAAATGTCACATGAGCAGAGGAACACAAAAAGACAAAAAAAGTAAAAAAAAAAATGTTCTTATCAGCTTGATGCTCAACAGAATTAATTATTTATTTAATTATTAGCCAATTAATTACAAAAATAATTTATCATTCGACTGACAAACTTCAAAAAATTACATTTGAGATTAACAACTAAAACTAATTATTATTCTGGCGGTGCCACACAATTTACTAAATGACCACCTAATTAGGTTAATTGATTACAAGGATTAATTAAAATTACAATTAACTAACTAAATAGTTAATTAAAAACTCCATTAAATTATACATTACAGAATAAAATTACACAAAATTCTACATTCAATCAATTACATAAAACCGCGGTTGACTCCATCTTAAAACTCCTCCTCAATCAGCTGTTCGACACCCTCCTTCTCCCCCACCCTTCCCCTCCTCCAAATCAACCTTCGGCTTATCTACCTTCTCGGCACCCTTGATAATCGAAAACTTAAGTTCCACCTTAAGATGGAGGCTCCCATCCTTCCAAGTAATCAGTTCAAGATGCTCCCGCTTTCCAGGCAAGAACTTCTTCAACCCTTGCCCCTGCCCCTGGACAAAGTTCGCGGCGCAAACTGAAATTAATTAAAATTAAATTAATTAACTATATTTAAATGCTAATTAAAAAAAATACTAATGGAATAAAACTTATTATTATTTACTTGATTTTCTGCCGAAAATTTCACCGTCTTCTAGAACCGCTTGAAATGAGACTTCGACCACTCCATAGAACGGGGGTGACCCCGGATCTAGCGAGAGGTAAATCCCGATTTTTTTCGATTTAGACTTCTTCGCCTCCTTCAAAAAGCATGTCCACTTTGTGGTTGTCACAGGGCCACCAAGTGTGCCGAAACCACCCGCCAAAAAATGGAACTTTTGGTCGGCGATAAGGCTGGACGACTGCACGAGTAGAAAGTGGTCAATTTTAAAATCCAGCTCAGTTTCTTCCTGGAACACCAGCTGGAAAAAATAATACATAATTAAAAATTGAAGACTAATTAATATGATAATTATGCATGATGGTTTTAATTAAAATTAATTAATTATTTACTTACGTCTTCGGGAGGGACAGGGAGGACCTTGAGCTTATCCTCATTTTTGACAGTACCATCTGCTCCGCGTTTTGCCATTGTCGCTCCGTCTAATTTTAATTTTTTACAAAAATTAACTGTTTAAAAAATACTAGTTTATTGGTAGGCTTATTAAACTATTAAACTAGTAATAATTAATTTTAATGATAGTTTCTCTTGCACTTGAGATTAAAACGGGTTATCAATTTATTTGAAGCAAAATACAAACAGGTCTCTCCACTCAATACACACAAGTGTGGTGATCAAAATGAGTAGTGGACTTGGATTGCATTAAGCCAAGTAGCAAGTTGAGTGGTTCAAATGTTCCCTCTTTTTCTCCAGCTGCAAGCCCAACACAAAGAGATTCTGCCAACTTGCTCCTTTCTACTTTTACGGGGAAAGTGAGACAAAGAAATGAGTGTACTGAAATTTTGAATCGCCCCATTCTCTCTACACATTAGACTTGATTCACTTATTTTTTAAAGTTTTAAACTTCCTCTTTAATTTAATTAACTAGTTTAATTATGATATTAATTTATGCAAAATTTATTGTCAATTTATAAATGAAAACCAAGAAAATAACTAGCCTTATTTTAAAATTTAATTGTTAATTAGCCAAAATTAAATATTAAATATTTTCCACTTTATTTACTACAATTAATTATAATTCAACATTTAGTCAATTACCAATTAAAGTCAATTTAAATTGATGAAATATCTACATGGTATTCATACAAAATTTAATTTACACCTAAACCTTCATAATATCAATACTTATCTAATTTGTCATTGTCACAATCATTATATTTAATTATAATTAAAAGTTATCACCAATTATAATCCTCCTCCAAATTAACCCTCATCTTCTACATTCCCCAAAATCCTCTTCAACCCTCCAAATTCCATCGAATCTCCTTTCTTCATCCTCCCTCCCTCCACCTCCATCTTGCTAGTCGCCTCCTCCATCTCCTCCAAATAAAAGTTCTTAATCGCCTCCTCCAGCAAAAGCCTTTCCTCCTCCTCCTTCCTCTCCTTATCATCTTGCTCCTCCCTCTTCCCCTCCATCCTCTCCCTTATCTCCCTCACCTCCATTCTCAACCTCCTCACACATCTTGCCACCTCCCTCCCCATCGCCTCCCCATTCCCATCATCCCTCCCCCCTCCAAACCATCTACCTCCTCCCAAAGGGCACCTCCCCCAATCCCTCCCCCTCAACTCCCCCCTCATCCAGTATAAAAACTCCACAAAAAGCTCCAACACCTCCAAAACAAACTGCTCATCCCCCTCCCCCCTCCACTCCCTATCCCCATCCCTCCACTTTTTCAAATACTCCTCAAGCTTCCCTCCAGGAACTTCAGTCTTCTCCAAAACTTCCCTCCATCCAGGTACCTCATTCCTCTCCCCCAAAAAAGTCAAAACCAACCAAGGAATCGTGTACTCCCCCGGAAGTTCCTCCTCGTCCCCTCCATCCCCTCCAACCCTTATCCCATTCAGCCTCACCACATAACATGCCAACGCGATAACATCTTGACATCTTCCATCAAAGCGACTCACATACTCCATCAACCTACACAGACTTCGTTCCTCCTCAAATCCCTCCTTAATCTTCTGAGGGACCCTCACCATTCCTGTGACCACTGTTATCAGCACACCATTCGACATCTTCTTCAATGTCAACCGATCCTCCCCACTTTTCACCAACTTAAAGATCTTCCTCAACGGGTTGTCTTCCTCCTTCAAATATTCTTCAATCTTACCGCGCATTAAACTGGGGTCCCCTTCATTTAAGTCATATAAATACACCAACACGTTATCCTTCCTTATCTCTGGGTATCTCAGGCGGAGAAGCCAGTTCCGCTCCCAGAATATTTCTAACTTCCACGACCAATCTCTTTCGTTGAGGATGCTTTGAATACAAAAGACAGCGTCTTTGACCTCTTTAAAGTGGACCTCCGGAACACACATTGCCTCACGCATGGCAAGGTACTCAATTTGAAGGAAATGGGTGGCATGGTTACCGTAAACTTTAGGCGCCCAACCTTCTAAGATCTGTTCCCCTATAAAAAAAACGAATATTACAACAAGAGTTAAATAATATTTAGTTAATTATAATTAAAGTTAAATATTTATTCTTACACTCTAATCCCTTCAGTTCCAAACCCGCCTTCACAAGAATCCTCTGCTGACCAATCTGAATGATAGACGACGCCTCCAAATTAAACTTAGTCAATACTCTGCTAATCCACTTCCTGAAAAATCCATTAATTAAAATAATTAAAATTAATAATTTAAAATTAATTAGCTAATATACTACCAATTAATAAATTTAGCTAACTACTCACCTGTTTCTAAACTTGAGAATTCCAATGTGACCGTATCCCCCACGCACATCTTCCCTTCCCCACCAAACCATGTTGCACTTGTCGACCTCCATCTCGTCCCCAAAGTAATCAACAATCTTCGCTGCCACCTCACAACTTAATACTTCACTGGAGTAAATAATCAAACAGCTATCCACCCTCCAGAACCATTCCTCCCAACGCTTCCTTGTAAATTCCACGTGATTCCCACCCTCCAAAGTCAAATGCGTCAGCCAGTTCTTCTTGCCAAAATAAGTCCATTGACAAACCTTACAATTAATTAACTTAATTTTGGATTCTGACCCTTGCTCCTTCTCCTCCTCCGAAGACCTTTCATTTTCTTTTACAGGTAACCCCGCCATAATCTCTACTAAATATCAATTAGTATTTAATTACAATTAACATTAATTGTTTTCTCCTCACAAATATGTCTGATTAATTTGTAATGTTCGTAAAATAGCCGGGAAAAACAAATGAGTAGAGAATGAACGAGCTGTTCAAAATTGCCGCTTGTACCATTCTGAATAAATCAGCAGACTTCGTGTTTACCTTTTGCGTTGCATGTTCCACGGCTGCAGCTTGTCTTACATTTCAAGTCGCCCCGTAATAAAATGAATGTGTCCCTTGACTATGACTATGACCACAATTAATGATAATTAAAATTCACTGCTAATTTTTAAGCAACGAAACCAAATCAAGTAAAACATTTAATTATTTATTTAACTCAAAATCAATCATTTCCACTTTTTTACTATTAATTATCTATTCTCCAATTAATTATCTCCCATTAAGTATGACATTTTAATTTTTATATTAATTAAAACTCAACAAAGTCAATTATAAAATTAAAACCGGATGACTATTAACAATTACAATAATAACTGCTTAGACGACCAGACTAGCAACGCAAAAAAACAGACACGGCGCAAGCCGGACTAATCAACAATTTATTTAATTACAATTGTCTTTAATTTAAAGTTAGTTAGTTAAATCTCATTACTATTTCATTTCACAGCCTAATTTTAAATGTACATTTAAACTATTTAAAAGTTAAACTTCATCAAAAATTTCTCCACACTTCGTCACAGCTTAATAGACATTTAACTAATTAAACAATTATAAAAGTTCCCAAAATCAGCTGTTCCCCCAGGAAAATCCTCCCTTCATTACTCTCCTCCCCTATCCACAAAATAATTATAATTACCGATTAACTTATTATTTCCATTTAAAAATAATAACAATTATTAAAAAACTACTTAAATTATATTAACTTACGAAATGAACAATTTTTTTTTTTTACTTCTCAGATCCCTTCCTCTTCTTATTCAGCTTCCCATCATCCTTGGCGTCACCCTCTCCACCTCCACTTT
>JAQFZH010001614.1:0-20260 GCA_034695485.1 Entomobrya nivalis
CATCCAGACAGACAGACAGACTACTTCTCCCCTATCATCCATCGATCTTATAAAGTACCATTCTGGCACTTAATAAAAGGAGTAAAATGAGTTTACATAATGACCGATTATAATTTGGCATTATTATTTGCGCAAGTGTATTTTTGCATCTAATGAAAAACACGTTAACTGACGATAATAACTCTTTTGGTTTACGCAGAAACACGTAAAATAATGGTTTTCGCTAATTGATCCTGCCTGGTAAAAAATCTACCAATTACTTTTGCACCAGGACACTACAATATGACGATGATTATGATTAAGATAATTAGGAATGTCGTGTAAAACACGTACACCAGTTCCACCTTTTAAAACGAAGCGTCTTTTCATTACCTTTTCTGCACGTTTAATAGCCATAATAATTTGTTAAGTAGGGATGATAACAAGATTATAGAATGTATCATCATAATCATCATCTTCCTTTCTAGAAAAAAATGTGCTCAGATGTGTGCTGTATTCATAATCTGCGATAAGACAGTATAGGAAAACCAAGAAGAATGGAACATTCATGCACGTGTATTATTACGCTATTTAGACAACACATATCAACATCACATCGCATAATCTCTTGGCAAATATGTAAAAAAAAGAACACCCATCATCATTATTACAAAACAATAAAAGCAGTGTTTGCTTGCTTTTTTACTGTAAATTTTGTAGACACAGTAGGTACATATATATGTATGTATGCTTATTACAACACTCGTTTTTACTTTTTATAAATCACTACATGAGAGCAAATAGTGGGAAAAATATGGTATACATGAATGGTTAGAGAAAGCAAGCAGAAAATGAAGAAGGAAAACTTTATAGAAAAAATTATACAGCACGTGCTAATGTTATGTAGGTATAAGTTGTATCGCTCAAGAAAAAAAACGAATGGTAATAAAAGAGCAAAACTCGCAAGCTATGTGTCTCTTCTCTCCTTTTTCCCAAAGGAAATCCACAATCAGCTCAGCTTACATGTCTCCCATTGCTTTGAAGTATGTATATATGTGGTAGACAAAGAGAGCATAAGTTATGTTTATGTTTTGTTATATAAAACTACACATTTTTATGTATGTACACTGTTGTGTGTAATGAGCGCTGGAGCGCACAAGCCTTTGAAGCACAAGTAGTTTCTTCCTGTTATTCATACATTCATACAAAGCAAGCAATAAGAAACATCATTCATTTTGAAGACAGATATCAAATGCAATAATGGAGAGTGTTGGTGTGTGCTACAAAGGCAGTGTGGGAACAGCGAGCCAAACAATCAACTCAACGAGAGAATGCTGATGTTGAATAATAATGCGGTATATAAAGCGTAATCAAATACACGTAAACTTGTTTCTTTTGTCTGATTTAGTTTTTTTTCTCGGTGAGCTGTCTTTTTTCTTGATAGACATGATGATGAACTCGTGTCTTTTCTCGCTAGTTCTCTAGAAGAAACTCATAACGAAAAAATAAGACGGTAAAAGAAATTGAGTTAAATTCAGCAGGCAGATATGAAACAGGTGGGTTTGTACTTAATAACAAATCGATGATGATGTCGATAGTATGCTATGTAGATTAAAAATCATGGGTCAACAGTCAACGTCATTAAAATCTATGAATCATTACATAAAATTCATCAAAAGTTAGCATAAAAGTCTGGTTGTAATGAAATGATGTAAAGCTTTATTTTTCTCAAGAAGCAGTACACATCTTAATTTATTTTTTTATTACAAGAAATAAATATACAAAAATTAAATTAAAATATTTTATGACGTACTGTGAACTGCGTACCAATGAACTGTAATTTTAAGACCTATTTTATATTCTCTTTGTAAAAGAAGCTTATTTAATTGGGATCAATTACAACTTCCAAAAACGAGAATAATAAACAGCCACACATGCTTTTCTTGCTGAGATTTATTTTTTTCAATACGATTTCAGGTATGCACGGTAAATGGGTGAAAGGGTGCATCTATGGAATGCAATTCTGATTATATATATTGTATGTACAAAAGGTGCTTTCAAATGTGATTAGTTGCTTTTACAAGTAAAGTGAATTACACACCGTCAACAGCACTACCACCACACAACCTTAAACCATCTCATTTAGACAAAAGTTCTGAAAAAAGTTTCTCATCTTCCATTCACACATAACGGCAGCAGCAGCAGCAACCAGGCTAATTCATCAAAGCATACATTCAAGTACGTGCCAAATGGCATGCTTTGGCTTAAACATTTTAAGCTTGAATGAAAGAAGTCTGTCCGCAATAAATGTTACTAAACGAGTCCGTCCGTCCGTTTCATTCTATCATCATCATTACCACCGCCACTACCACCACCACTATTAAGACTACAACCTTTATTATTATCCCATCTTATATAACATAACAAACAGCAGCAAGCAGAAATAACAATAAGATCATATATATACGCATATATACATATACACATCTTATAGGAGTACATACACGATATAATATGTACAAGTCCAGTTGTTGTGGCAGGTAGAATAATAGTAACAAGCAGCAGAAGAAGTGGCGGTGCCAAATGATCAAGAAAGAACAGTGAAGAGTTAACATGTTTCAAGTAGTTTATTCATAAAATTCATCTATACGGATATATATCATCCTTATTCACTACCTGTCGTGTCATATAGGCATGTAGGTGAGCACACAGGTCCGTAATACCTATATACTCTTCGATTATATCTGTACATGACTAATATTTTTGTCTGTACATGAATACATTTATATATAAACATGCCTGGTTCATCATGATCATCATCTTTTCTTGAGAAGATGAGAGAAGAAAAGGCGAAGAATCAACACGGACTGAGGGGAAAAAGGAGCCTGAGAGAGAAAAAAAAGCTGAAGAAGAGTAGTTACGACAAGGCAGTTTAAATTCTTTATTGCCCCGTAAATGGGACTGGTAGTATGTAGAAATATAGTATGCCGTGCCGATATAAAAATTCAACAAGACTCACATGCAAGAAAACAATAACAATAATATACTTAACATATTATAAAACCTTTAACGACACAACAGCAGCAGCAACAACAACATGAGCACCAGCCATATATCTTATATGGATTCCTTCGGAGTGATGTGAGATGATGACGGTGGTGGTGAGGTTAAGGTAGGGAAGATAAAGGCAATTGGGATATCTATGAGGTTGTAAAAAAGGAACAGGTAAAATAAGTATAAGTGGCAATCCAACTGAGAATGAGAAAGGAGATGTAATAATATATAGAGGTAGCGCCGTGCTCGTCATTCTCATCAAGAGATGATGATCATCTTGGTAAACATCTTATGAGAGAGAGAGAGAGAGATGCGGGTCTAAAGTAGTAAGCATGCCTCGAGTGAGTAAAGCTAAGAGAGAAACAACGAAGACGATGAGCAAGAAAAAGACGAGCTGCTCAAGAAGCTGTGAGCCAGCCCTGGGAAATACAATTTCAAGTCGTTCCCACGCTCCGTTCCAACCGCCTCAAGCCATCCATGTCGTTTCCATTGTCCATCCATCCATCTATTTATCTAGTATATAAAAACGTCTTATAAGAAAAAATAGTGTCTTATAACCAATATAACCTTTTATTCTTTTATAATGTACTTTTATATCAACATCACAACAACTACCCGTCCATCTCGTATTCCTGAAAAGGTTACTACGTTCGTTCGATACGTTACGCTATGAATACGAATACGAGCATGCACGTACTCACTATCAACTACTATTACTACTCACTTTACTACTATCTAACTTTAATGCATGTAGATACATTACAACAGAAAAAAAAGCTGTCACTCATATATATCTACATTTTTTCGTGTTCTTTATAGATATATGAGTCGTATAATAGACGAAACAATAAGTTGATTATACATGTTTGCTTGCTCCTTATCTTTTGACTCATACCACACGTCTTGGCTTGCGAGCTGCTGCTGCTGTAGATGATGTTGATACTCCTGCTGCTTGCTAAACGTCCTTTCTTCTCCGTCTCATTTTTCTTTTTATGCCTATCTATTTTCCTATATCTCGCTCTCTCACTCACTCAACTCTACTCTCAGGCTCAGCTTCTTTCTCTCTGCGTTTGCGTATCGTTTTATAAATGGTCTTGTGTTCGTATAATATGTGCATCGATTGTAATATGATTATTATTATGTCTCTCGGAGGCCTTGTCGTTTTTGTTACCTTACAATCCAATCTCCCATTTCGAAGCACAAGTGCAACGCATACCTACCTGAATGAGTGAGCAAATGGAGCTTGTGGGTGATAGGCACTTTGTTCCTCACTTTGTTGTTGCTGATGATCAGGATGATGATAATGCTGACCCATAGGATTCCCTACCTTCATAACAATATATCTTTCTCGACCTTACAGAAATATGCGTCAGATAAAGTGCATTTCTACATTATATATCAGATCAGTCAGTATTATAGTTGTTGTGTTTTTTTCTTTTACACTTTATAAACCTTTCAACCTTGCGATATCTGTTTACAAATCTTGGGTACAAGATACACTCGGTGCATATGTCATTTATCACTAATGTACAAAAGTCGAAATTTTAATATTTACCATTTTTCTCTATGCTTTATTTTCTTTATAATTAGTTAAGATCAGTTGTAATGATAACCTTTATCTGATACTTTTACTCTCTACGAGTACGTTTAAATAAATTGCCAATACTGTACATACCTCATGAACTTATTTGCTTATTTGGCTATGCCCTTTTACTATTCACAACTCATTTTACAAAATATTAAAACTATTTTTATATTCAATATTATATTATGAAAATTGATGATAAAAAGGAGGCGCTCTGTCTTGGATCAATCGTACACGACATTTGGCTTTACATTTGATATTGTGTAAAGAAGATTTTACGGGATTAGCATATTTTTTACCCGACTGTAATCTGATCATTTGAGAGCAATGAAGAGATTGTCGGCGAATTTCGTTAAAGGGTTAAACAATTTTTGTGCAAGTAAATTTGTTTTTTTGAGTTTGCATTTTTTACCCTTAATTAATTGCTCAGATTACAAAAAGATTCATGTACAAAACATAAAACTGATGAACTTTAAATAATAAATATTTCATCATTGTGGACTACCTCAACCACTTTTCTGTGAGAACTTTGTATTTTGTATACATGTCATATTTATGCATGCATGTCATGCATATTATGTTTCTTTCTTCAACAAAATGGAAAGACACAAATATTTTGATTGTGTGTTGGTCATAACTTAAAGCGTCGTGCTAAGTTGGTGTTTTGGTATGTGCTTACCGCTATTATCATTCATCTTTTACTTAGATCCACTTTTTTTCGCAATTTTTTATTTTGAAATGTATTTTATTTTATTTTAAAGTCAATGCTTTAGCGGTGAATATCACTTCACACTACTTTCTTTTATTCAGAGAAAAAATGAAGAAGCTCATCCACTTGTTCATCGTCACCATCACTTTTTATTTCTCTTTATAAAAACATGCTTCCCCGTTCTCTTTAGAACTTTTTTTATAAACTTGAGCCCTGCATGTTGCATCTCTTCGCGTGGTGTGGCTGGCCGTGAAAAAAAGAGTTTTTTTTTGTGATACGCTTCTGTTGTTATTATGACCAAAGTTGTGCTGGTGGTGCGATCCTCTTTCTTGTAATTTTTCACATTCTTTCACAAGTATAGTTAAACAGGTACCCGGACACACGTTCTCCTTTTTGTTTGACTCATAAAGCAAAAATAATTATTATCACAGTCATCACAAAAAATTTCATTTTATGAGTAAATATTATTTTCTATACATCCAAATTCATGTTCTTATAGCATACTTTTCTTTGATGCTACACCATGCCACTTAAATATACTTGTTGGATAATAGATTCTTCTTCAGGGACTATTGAATGCTGGCGGTACTCAAAAAATCTTTTGTTGTGACATGATGTGAGAAATGGAATGACTAAGGATTTAATTCCTGTTAAATTTCACTCTCAGGTAGGTAGGGACATTCCAGAGTTAATTCCCAAAAGTTATGCTTTTATTTGGATTTGTATTTACTTTTTGGAATGAATATGTCAATTTTGGGTCCAATTAACTTATTATTTGGTGTATTGTCATTGTCAGGTGATGGTTATGAAGGCAGGAGTAATAATTTGAATTTTCTAATTCCTTTGTTCAAGCAAGCCTCCTGGTGTGTGACCTACCAAAACCTATTGAAAACTAAATAGTTCTCAGGAAAATGGGGCTTAGCCATCATCTGTCCAAGATAGGTGGTAGGAAGAAAAATATCTTATCAAAACATGATAAACTGACCAGTTAAAGTAAAGTCTTGAGTGGGCCCCATTTCGAAAACAGAGAAATTGAGTAAAACAAGAAAATGTTTTAATTTTCAATTGTCAATCATCAATGAGAAATAATATACGCACTATTATAACAGCTTAAAATGCCCTCAAAACGCTATTTTCAAGTTCAATATGTGCAAACATATGCGCTTCAGTTGCTTTTATTTTTTAACGAAAAAGGTTTGATTTTTTACATATTTTCGACAGATTTGTTAGACCGACACTAATAAGTTCAAAAGCATGAAATCCTATTTATTTTCGAAGGTCGAAAAAAATGGAAACAAACTAAAAAAAATGTGCATAACAGCACAAGACAGAATGACTGAAAGCGTACAACGAAATAGTTTTGCTTGACATCATGCTTACAATTTTTACTTGTCAATTTTGGTCTCCAATTTCTTACTTACTCATTGAGCATGATGGATTAGAATCATCTACCGAAAAACGATAATTTTTACCTTTGGCTCCAAGTTAACTATTTGTCAATGTAGGGGGAAAAACGAAACGGGATGTGTCACTACTCACTAAACTTTGAAGATGTCAAGTTTTTAAGAAAGGTCTTTACACGTGACCGGCAATTTTTTGAGTTCATGCGTACGTGTTTGTCGCATCGCATCGCATACTACGTAGATAATAACGTATTTGCCCTATTTAATCATTTTGTTTTATTGTATGAAAATTAAAGTATGAACATAATGTGTAATATGCATACTACTGTATACTAATCCTTATCCTTTTTGATGACGCTCAAGATAGAAAAGGAAAAGAGAGAGAGAGGGGGGGGGGGGAGAATCAAGATTCTAAGAATCTGACATAAAACCAAACCAATATGACATTCAAGTTATGTAACTGAAACCACACCATACCGGTCTAATGTAAACATCAATCAAAACGATTAGCCTGTTTGAAACATTTAATCATGATAAGAGTTAACATAGTTTCAATTCAGCTAAAACAACTATCATCACTACAGATAGATTTGAAACAACCAGGTTTTTCCTCTTTACATTTTCATTAATATTCATATATCCATTAAGGAAGGATTTACTTCGATACATTTTCCATAAGCATTAGCAGAGCAAATATATAATATATATCCTTCATTCTTCATCCAATACATAGTTTACAGAAAAAAGGCAGCTACGCATAACATAACAAGAAGAAAAGTCTGGTATGAAACGGTTTGTCTGGATGAATGCTCTTCGATGGAATATGGAGATGTGTTTCTCTTCTCTCTCTCTCTCGTGTGTCTCATTAGTTTGAGCGTGCGTTGGGATGTCTTGAATCTGACCCTGTCTGACCTCCCTCAAATGGAAATGTACGTCTTATACGTTTCGTTTGGCTCGCGTCGGACGTGATTTTAATCTTGTTCTACCCATTTATTAATCCACAATCCTCATGTAATAACAATAATATGTTTGAAATTTTTTCCTGGTTATGTTAGATTATTCATATTCTGTATAAGATACCTTTAAAGAGAATTTTTCGTGCGTCAAATCCATCGTCAAATCCATCCTGACGTTTGGTTTCTTTTGCTTTATAACTTTTCAAGCAACACATTGTTTCAGAAAATTATCGTGTTTGCTAGTAAACTATTTTTTTGAGCTTACATGGATGGATTTTACTGTTAAATCTTCAAAAATATGCGTACAGAATACAGATATCAATCAATACCAATATAAATCCATTTTTATGCTCCACCTAAAGTATTTACACTCCCTTGAGTCACAGTTGACACTTCAAATTTAAGGTTGGGTTTCAAAGAAGAAAACTAGTACAAAGCTGAAAATTACAAAAAAAATTATGTTGGATGTCGAGGAAAACGCTACAAGTCCCAATTAGCATAACAAGCCGGCATATTACCAATATCAGCATCCTCATCACCAAAGTTCAAGTGCACGTCAACTGAAAATTAAATGTTGTATAATATACAGTATCGAATTACTAGTTAATAATAAGCTACTACAACTTCAAAATCAACAAAATAAAAAACTCTGACAATAATATATTTACGCATGTATTATATTTCACTTTGCTACTTTCTTTCAAATTGCAGTAGCAATCACTCACCCAAAAGAAGGCACAACCAGGGCGTTTATAAACCGCAAAAACTAATAGAAATGCTCCGCTTCTGGTTTCCTTAATGCATAACTTTGCATATACACCTTCGTAAAATGAATACAAAACAAGTATACATATTGAATTATTACGAACAGAGTATATTATCATCATCGTCTGCGCTGCTGGAAACTGTAAGCGCTAGATTTTCGATTTTGACAAGATTTATTACTCAACTTTTTCTTACAATACTTTATTTCACTTTGTCATACAACTTAATCTATTGAACCAAATTATGGTTTAATACATTGAATTTATTCAGCATTTTACTACAAGTAACCACCGGGCGTAGTGTTACATTGTTGTTGTTCAGTTGTCACTAACACATATATCATTTTCTTCTTCAGTTCGTTGAGAAACAAAAGATGTAGTAATTATATACATACAGCTACCTATTCATATATGAATGTATGCATTGCATCGCTAAATAGTGAAAATCGTTTTATTTATTCCTGTCTAGATTTTAATTTACAGGGCTTAAAAATAATGTACATAGTTGGATAGATGGATGTAATATTGCTACCTACTTGTCGTGTTGTCTGTGGATGATTTTCCTTTTGGGTGATTTATATCTCTTTCTTTCGCCGATTTTATTTCCATCTCCCTTTACTCATCTCCTGAAAACGAGAATCGAGTTAATCACTGAGCAAAATTACTGTTACCTATTATTATTATTTGTTGTGTACAACGTGTCAGTGCTACTGTGTTTAGTCAGTCTGGTTCTTCCATTTTTCTATCTGTATACTTTTCAAAATACAATTATCGGTAGCTTCAGATCTTTACAATTTATTGCAAGCCCACGAGTAACTGAAGAAGAGAAAAAATATATAATGCTCATGAATCCCATCAAGAACAGTAAGGGATGTTCTAAAGGAGAGAATGAGTAAAAGATATGATAATAAAATGTTGATTGGAAATTTGAAGACGTGGGGATCAAAACCAGTAGCTGATGAATTTTTATAAAAGCTAAATTTGAGGCATGGCAGGTTTCACATAATAACAAACAAAGAAAATATAAAATGCATAGGGAAATTTGCTTGTTCTTTCTTATACGATATATAAATTACTGAATATTTATTTGTGGCGATACGATGCTCTGTCCAAATGGCACAAAAAAGAAAACGAAGAGTGTGGGCAGTTTAGAGTTTGTGTGTGAGGAGTCGGAGTAAAATGTGACCATGACATGAGAAAGCAATATCAAACAATAAATCTTTGCCGAAAATGGACTTGCTTGCTCAGTCATTATTAACATCATCAGAGGGGAAGCATGTAGTACGCTTTTCTTTTTAAACAATGATCATGATAATCATGATTCTCTCTCTGTGAAAAAAATATAAGAAATATCCGAGAGGAGATTATTATTGCGACTACTTCTCTACTGTTATTATTGTTGTATTCTTATTACATCGCCATCAATTAAAAACATGACTAGAGGTTGTATTGTGTTTGATTGCAAATTACCAAAGCTTAAGCATAAACATTACCAGGGTTCATCAAGTTTTTAATGTGGTTCCGTGCCGAACATACATGCAAGAATATAAAAGTTGACTTTTGAAAGGAAAGACCATGACAGAAAACATGATGATTGTGATGATGATCATTTCCTAACCACACGAACAGCAGTAGTAGTGTTAGCAAAGAAAATAAGGTTGAGATTCCTGATTTTCCACGACTTTATGGTATAGTAAATCTTGAGATGTGCAAGAAGGAAAAAGCAGAAACCAATAACTTGATCGTTCATCGTTTTTGCTTACTGTGAGTTGAGTACACACACAGCAATGTCAGCAGTAGCTTCTTTTCGTTGAGCGTTTACGATTCTTCTCTCCTGTTATATTTTAATCGTTCGTGACCGTCGTGATCGCAGTTGACTTGAATTGAGCATGATTTCATCAATTTTTCATAATAAATGGTATTTTTTCTTTCCCTTTCTGGCAGTGATTCTTAAATCATTCTCGGAATAATATGAACTCGTCAAGATCAACCAACGCAACATTGGTCTGTCTGCATGGGTCTGTCTCCTCCTCGTCACCATGATATATGTAGAATACTTTTTCAAGCCCAGTAGCTTGGAAGTTGACGGACATAAAGTTGTAATGTTATGTACGATTACGACCGGGCTAAGTAGGCATTGATATTTTTCTGGTGTACGTCCGTTTACCTTGTTTAAATTTGTTGATTAAACCTGCATACAGACAGCGTGGTCGGGTCAAAGATTATTTACAAAGTGAGCTTCATAATAAAATCAGTGTAAAATGTATGGATACGTATAAAAGCGTACATTAGCACTATAAGAGAAAACATAAATATATGAAAGTTCCGAAATGTCGATCGTAATGGAATATATATTCTAATTTGTTTCAATGAAAACTTTCCATTACTTTTGCCAACATAAGTATGGGATAAGAAATTGAAATGAGCAATAGTCATTCATGTTGGACAGTCGAACGGTCAGCATTGTAAATTTCCGCATGACACATACATACTACATACATACCTAATTAATAATTACATCTTCGATGTTCCCTGAACGTCACGTTCAGTACTGAGTTCAGCTTATGCGGTAGCCTTAGCTTTCACCAACACTTGTCAGTTTCTCACCATTCAGTTTTATGTTCACGTCTACATGTTGACACATAAACGTTCCCATATTTTCATACGCCCGAATCTTGTATATGCAAGTTTCATAAATCTATTTAGCAGATTGATAAGAAAATGATGAATCTTTGTCAAACAAACTACCTGAAATAGTAATATTATATAAATGGTTCATGTGCGGAACTCAAGTCAGCACTTTTAACAAATGAATTCATCCATTTTGCGCCTAGTTTTTAAAGTGATATTCTTTTTAACGTATGCTAATCAGAGCAAATCTGAACTCTGTGACAGCATGAAAATTGCACGTAAATCAAACTTCATACCTGTTCTGTAGCAAAACGTCAGCATAAGCATAATGCATAACACGAAATTCTGTTAGTCAGATTTTTTTTGGAGAGATTAAACTTAAGACTAGAGCATTCATTCATAGTTGCATATACTTTATTGTGGATTTGAAATTTAATATGAAAAAATTAATCAGAGCTGAATTGACCTTAGGTTTACTAAAGCCAAGACAAAATTGATGATGTCCATGTACGTGAACATGTAATACACGCTTATTGACCATGTGTGCGCGCAAAAATATTAAAAAATTAACTCAATAAAATGCTGCAACGCATTTAGAACAATAAAATTTGCCAAAAGAACCAGAAATCTCGTCCCATCTCATCAGACCATCTCGGAAAGTTGTAATACCTTCTAGCAAATCTACTGACTACTTTACTGCTACCACTAAACTACTTACTTTTCTTTCTTCAACAACGCAAACACATCTCATTATCTTCGTCAGTAGACGGAACATAACACACACGTAACTAACTGCACATTCTTAATGTGATCTCGTAAAATGGGCTGACTCCTACCAACCAACATCCCACCACCTTCGACTCTCTTGCGCCTTACCCAACAAGCCACCTCCAAAACAATAAAATCTTATTATTATGACAATGTGACTACTGCTAGTTCACTCATAATAATTCGTCATTTGGCAAAAGTGTAACAACCGGTCGTCTTCTTTACATCATTTTTTGATGGGAGCGCATGCTGCCAAAATCATGTAACCAAATTCATCCACACACACTTGTGCAGTGCGCATAATAATAATGATAATATGTATCCTCTCTTCTCCATTTGATGAACCTCATCTTCTTCACATGCACAAATATGGCTAGATGTTGATAACTTGATTGAAGTTCAACCTGCTGCAGTGCATCTTCATAATAGCTAATAACAATAAAACAAGAAGTGATGTAGGCTTTTGATGATTGAATATGCTCAACAGAATAAAAAATGAACAAAAGATAAAGGAGCAAAGCAGTTTATAATCTTTCACCGAAACTTCTCGTGAAGTTGGTCTCAAGAAGAACAAACTCTTTATGATGAAATTACGTATGCAAGGGAGGAGACTCTATTACGCATATTTTCTTTTATTTATTTGCACTAGACTCTAAATTCCTTTCAAAGTATAAATATAAAAGTTGTATCGACATTATTAAATAAATAGAATTGCGATGTATTTTTAATACAAACCATAAATTTATTCATTTAACATAACATTCGAAATGTAAATTCTTTAAAAAATTACTTTTATTTGTTTACGATAAAGTTCAAATGAATTAGATACCTAAAAGTATAGTTTATACACAATACACAATGGTTACTCCTTTCGGGTAATACAGGTAGCTGGTCGCTTCTTCTCTCTTTTGTTTTTAGCTGGATACAGGTTTTCTTCTGCTCTGATTTCTTCCTGGGGGCATCGTTAAACAAAGTAAAATTGATGTTTCTTCAATAAATAATGCGGATCCTTTTTTTCTGTCTCACAGTCTCATCCTTCTGTGTGATATTTCGTGAGCAATATATTTTTTGCTAAAAATTATGCATGCATGTGAAAGCAATAACTTTTTTTGCTTGTTTAGAACCTAAGGAGAGAAAGTTTTCTCGGTTGGTGGCTACCTCTTTTTAACTAATGATGACGTTTATCGTCAGTGTCTCCTTTTTGTGTTGATGGTGGTACCACCATCAGAGATTTTACTCGTGTATAAATCAGAAAATCCTCACAATTATCTCTTTCTGTGGGTCCACCGAAATTTATGGGAAGGTGCAAAACAATGTTTAAAAGTTTGTGCAAAAAAGGTTTATTCACAGCCACCTTTGCAAAGTTGTCTTGTGTAAGTACAAAAATCAAGTTAATCCATGTTTTCTGATACAACCGCACACATTTTTCATCAAAAGATATTCGATTCGGGCAAACAAAATTTATTTATTATTGAAAACTGGACTCATTAAGAAATTCAATCGGGGTAGCTGATAGCTATCAATAACACACTGGAATTAAAATATCCTTTCCCAAATAATCTTTTCAAATGCTGTCTATCATGGTGGTCATTTTAATTGAATCTTTGCAATTCATTCTAAAGATCTGAACAAATTACATAAATTGCACTTTCTAGTGAACCCAACAACGAGGATAAATTACATGTAGGCACGTAAATGGTATATAATGAAAAATTAAGCGAATCGATATCATAATGTTTGTAGTTGCCTAAACTCAAAAAGTGCAGATTATCATGGTTCTTCTACACTGTCTCACCAAGCAATTCTACAATTAAGAATAATCACTTTCTCGCAATTCCAGTTGAAAATTCACAAGGTCTTGTTCAATGGAATTGAAAATTACGTTGCACGAGGTGAGAACTACTTGAAAACCAGTTAGTAATTCAACAAACCTTCTCATATAATCACTGTCCGTTGGTGATGAACTTTTTCGGTAGATCCTTCTTAGTAAACCGTACATAGTACATAACATACATTTGATGGTTATATGAATAACATACGTGTTCATCATTTCCTAATTGCACTTCTCTGTCAAAACAGCTACCATGCATGTATAGTTTTCCTTTCTCTCTACACTTTTGTGTTATTTTTCTCCCTCTTTTCTTTCCAACCACTAATTTTAACACGAACAAAAATAAAACAAAAAGACAAGCCGACAAGTTTGCCTGATCACCGGTTTGTACAAATCCATTTTTATAATCATGGCTTCATCTATGATAAATTATTTGCAGCGATTTTTCCCTATATATTATAGCTATGATTATAGTCACACAGCTTTATGAATACTTTAAAAAGAAGCTACTGTTGTTGTTGAAACACGAATAAGAAGACATGATGCTTCACTTATCCGTGAACAGATCAGTCAAAGTTCATCTGTCAAATTATAAATTTTACGAAGTGATGCTATATTTTTTAAGATCCCAGACCCAGACGAATGATTCTTGATCAAACTGCATTATAAATGAGGGATCAAAATTAAGTTGAACTAATGATAATCATGCAGATACACTGCTGAGCTGGAGATTATCAAATTTGAATATTTTTTTTAAATCGTAGGATAAGAGAAAAATGATTCAATGTCATAAATCTTGGTCTGTGATATAATTGCAAAAAAATGATCACTAAATACATCATTTTCATGCTTCATTTTTTGGGAAAAAAGTAAAGAAGCAGCTTACATACAAATTTTTATAACTGTAGGCATGCTATCTTATTTGGGCCGACTCGACATTAAGGAATGTACCTGGAATAGAAAGCAGCATTACCACCAAAATGTGCAAAAGAGCACAAAACACTTGAGAAAAACACGAAAAGACAGTTTATTTTTTGGGGAGGATGATGGTGATGCCAAGTTATTTGACTGTCTTCAACATAAATAATGATATCTATCGATGATGAAGAATGTATAATTAAGAGTGCCTACGGACAAATCAATATAATAGATTGATAGGTGAGCATGAGAATAATTTAATGATTGGCTGCGTGAGTGCAGGATGATGAGTACTTTTTGGTTATCTATATTCGGAGATCTTCTTTGGCTTGGGATGATTGTTTATAGTACTCATACATCTTATAAAGAGAGAGATTGAGTCAGCTGCAAGCCTCAAGCCCAAACGTTTCTTTCAAGGTGAGACTTGACTCGTGGGAAAACAAGATGCTCATGATAACGAAGATCATGATAAGATTTCGAATGGGTACTGGTAATGCTGATCTCTTATTTGAATGCAGATTCGGTTTTTTTAGTCAGTTAGGCGAGATGAGAGGTAGCTATCAGCTACCGGATTGTAATAATATATTTTGTGCAACATATCATGATTTCAATTCCACTTTGTCTGTCGGAATCAAATATCCCTTTCACCTTGGCAAGTCCACTACTTGATTTACGATTAGCACTTGAATTTATATCTGATTTGCAGAAGAAAAAGGGAATTATAAGCGGTGAAAAAGTTGCATTTGCCTGCATTTATTTTTGAACAAGTATCCTGAAGGTGACCAAGAGAAAATATATGCATAAAAAAGATTAATTGCCAAATGAGTAAAATGTAATTATAAATTTAATTAAATGCAAATAGAAAAATCCAGAAGAAAAATGGTTGCGAAAACACAAAAATTACTAAAATTTATTCATTAGAAGAAATGTGTTTCGCATTGCCCCAGCTAATCTGTCCTGTCTAGTCGTCGGTGAAAACCTGATGCAAGTCTTTCGAAGTGCAAACAAGCTTGACACAAACAACATTTAGATAATTTATCAAAATGGGCTGCTACGGAAAATTATAACATTACGTGAGTGCTTAAAATAGAAAAGTAAACCTAATGACATATGTGTCGTTGTATATTATGCAAAGAATTGATTAAGAAGTTTACTTGATTCAAAAACAAATTACAAAACTAATGTGTTTTTTAGCTGAACTTTCATCGTAAGGACACACGAATCCCTGGTATTAGTCTCAGACATCAAACTAAAAGTGCCGACTGATAAATACTAACATTATAGCTTTTCTAGCTACTGTACTTTTTTTGTAAAAAACAGCAATCTAAAGAGAATAAGGGATAGCGAGGAATTCTCGTGAAACGTGTATAATTTCCTCAACTTCGCCAACCAGGGATCAGCATGATCACCATCATCAAAGTACAATACAAATGAAAATCACGTCTTCCTTCTGTTTTCCTTTATGACTACTGTGTATCGTTCGTAGCTTCTGACGCTGATGACACCACTTTATGGCTCCGTGTACGCACGATCTATTTGTGTGTATGTACAAGCGTTGGCACAAAGCATCGTTTTATTCATATTACCGCAGCCAGCAAAGATGAGAAATGCTTTCGCCTCACAACAACATCCAAAAAATCTATCATTAAATTACGCTACTTACTTGAACCATTAAAGAAGATTACGCTCATGAAATTATGCTATTAGAAAAGAATATTTTTTTCTCTTGTGTGTAGCGGAGCGGAGGGCGGAATGGTTGGATGAGCCGTCTGAGCATGATGTGGGATTAGGCAGGTTACATGTTCCCACCCTCATCGTTGAAAAATTGCTACCTGATTTGCTTGTTTGAGGTTGGCCTGAGGACACAAATTGCTTGCTCACAACCTCCTTGATTGTTACTAGTCAGTTGCACTATTGGCTGATAGATTTTTCTGCGTACGAGTCTTCATCTCACACAAAGAATTATACATAATTAGCAGGTATATCTATAATATTATGCACATCATCATCATCTTCATCATCTTTTTTTGCATACGTGTACACAATGAACAACATACATTTACACTTTACAACAGCCCACAAAATATATGCGGAATACATAAACATCAGAGTAATCTTTACTTACATAACTATACACCCACCAAAACCACTATACTTAACTGCCACCACCACCAAGAAGAAATGGCAATGCGTCTAGAAATTTCAGTCACACTTGAATGTTCACAAAAATGCAATATGTAAAATTATGGCTAATTGGCTAATCAGTCTTTGTGGTTGGGAAGATGAAAATGATGGGGTTGAGATTGGGAAAGACCATGTGATAGTTAAGCAGTGGCAGTGAGTGACGCTTGAGATCATACAGTACTTTCATCACCTTCACAATCACAATTCCTCTTTCGACTCAAGTCCAAGATCAGACGAGCGAACCATTTGACTTTTGCTAAACAGGGTCGAATTAAATTTGATTAAAACTACAAGGGGCAATTTTTTTGTTCAAAGTTTCTGATAAGATGATAAAGTTTTACTCGAGATTTTTAATAGTCTGGTTACGAAATCAGTTTAAATATGTACTTTTAAAATTATATCAAGCTTCAATTGATAATGACCGTGACGCATAGAAAACGGAACGCGATTGCATGATGATTTGATGAAGAGATACATAATAAGTTCGGCAATTGAAAAAGTTTGAGCGATTAAAGATAACATAACATGATCAAAAGTTATCCTTCCTTGAAAAAGATGCTCCTGCTGCTGAAGAGGAAAGTTATTTAAAATCGATAGAATCTGCAAATTTTAACTGCATATTATACATTCAAATTTATGTCAGTAATCAAGAGTCGCTGTGGAATGTAGTTTTGTCGTCTGGTTATCTATATAATTTTATTTTTAAGATCTGACTTCATCCAGTGTGACATATTATTATGTTGAATGTATATGCACTTATGTAAGTATTTAAATGTAATGTACAAGAAAAGATTAACGGTGAAGGCCAACATGTTATTTTGTTTGTGTCTGATTTGATTTCGATTATACAGGATTTAAACTTCTAAAAAAGCATTACGGTACTGTACCTTTAATTTGGCGATTTGCGATACAGCTTCGATGCTAATGTTTAGCGTTTTACAAAGTGATGCTTATCATAAGTTTCGCATAACTTTTGGCTGTGATTCTTGTTTTAGTACATAATTTTACAAATTCGCAGTTCATAAAATAAAATAAAAAATGTAAAACTAATTTCCATACTTTGAATAATGTTATGGTGCAATTGCAAATAAAAACCGTGGGAAAGAATTTTGTTTGCAAAAAAAAGACTACTGCTGTATTTTGCATCAGGCATGTTTCTGGTGCTACACGCATTTTACAACGAAACGGGTAGAACAAGTTTAGCCGATTGAAATGCAGGAGAAGTAAAAGTTTAGCTAAGAAAAGTTGCGAAAATAAAAATTATTTTGAGCTTGAGATTGAGACAATGGTTTTGTTGGGAAGTTCATGGTCGTATAAATGTACGTGTTGTTCACGACAGTGAAGTGAGTACCACACCTTGACCTGTGACGACGCCAACGACAGACCTGTCGACCGTGGCCGCTTGTTTGATTAGGTTATCAGTTTTAGCTTGTACACTATTTAAGTCATAGAAACACTGTAACACATAACGTTGAATCCATTCCTCCGCCCACGGATCCGCTGCGCTACCATTAAAATTACTGAACATGTCAGATTACCTTGAGAAAAAGACATTTTGCGTAACATATTTATAATTTTGCTTTCACGCGGGGTCAAGTTATCAGATCAGCCAGCAGGCAATATTGCGAAACATCACTGCATTCCACAATCCACAAATCAAATCGACGTACTTTATCTGTGCGTTGCACATCTAATTGGAAGCCAAGAAGAGGATTTATCTTGTCATTACTCTTATCCGTTTCTTCCCATCATACTCCCATTTCTTTTGGCAATGTCGGTGTCAAGAAGCACGACCTGCACTTTGTCTCCTATTCAATCACCCTCATCATCTTCTTTTATCCGAACCTCCACAAACTCAAGCGCGTGCAGCCTACAATCCAACAGAGATGCTTTGAAACTTACTGGTAGCGAAATTCTTGCGAAATTTTCACACGTCAATGATGCTTTTTCCGACTTCAAGACAAAAGTTTATGATGATGAGGAACAGGAGGAGTGCTTCTTTGTTCGCATAGTTCGAATTGGACCTGATATGCGAAATAAAGTAATCATTCTTAACACAATATCCCAAGACACATGAAATCAATTTTTCTCGGTTTTCTACTTTGTAAAGTATGCATACAAGTAATCAACAAGTTACAAGTGTGATGATGTGACATCATTGATGTCTTGTTGTAGGAGTCAACCATGCCAGGCGCACTGGTTGTTGCCCATAGAAGGACGGCGATTTATTTGGAAGATCTCAGCGAGGGGCATGGAGAAACGTACTACTTGCTAAAAGAAAGTGACATTATGACATACATAGATTTGTAAATTGCTGGTGGTACTCACACATAATAAAAAGTCTACTTGTGCTGAAAAAAAATGTCTAAACTGCTCTGCATAAAACCATGCGGGCAGACATGGGAAAGTTGAGATTTTTTTCTTTCTCGTGTACAAGTTCATGAAACCTAATTTATTTGTTCTGTTTTGTCAACATTTTATTTCGGCTTGCAGAGAAGAACATGGCAAAATTATGGGGTTAATATGCAAATCGATAAAAAATATTATACCTTTTTCTCAAATTAAATAATTATTATCATCAGTAGCAAGTTGTGAAGGGGAAAACTGTTCCTGAGCTTTAATAGTCATGTCCACTATAATTATTTTTGCATGCATTATATACTGAGAAAATAGCCAGCATAGCAAAAAAAATCAAATTTGCAATTGAATAGCATCAATAGGATTACGTCCCAAGAAAAAAGGCCAGATCCGTGACCATGTTTTTAAGTATTTGGTAGTTCCATCGGTTTTACGATTTTACAACGACCCAAACACGAAACCTAAACAAAGTAGATACACGGCGACAGAGAGAAGAGATCTCTTCAGCTGGTTTGAGATTTTTTGCTTTATTCAATTGTTGCTGCTGGTGTTACTAGGATCGGGATCGGGGTTGAAGATGCAGCTGATGAAATATACTACATCAAGTCTCCTCTTGCATGGCTTTACTACTACAAACGCTTGCTTCTTCAATAATGTAAAAAGGCAAGTGTGTAGCAGGTGGTGATAGTAGCGTAGCGTGAAAACGTGGGAAATTCTCCGCTTCACCATTTCCCACGCATTCCAATGGATCTAGTGGGCAGCTTGCCTGCCACAATCCTTAACACTCGACTCGGTTTATCGTATCATCGGATCGTATGTTGTTACGAGGGATGCATAAGCGGAGAAACGATTGTTGTTTGTAGTTATCCTTTTACAATTACAACAAACAAACAACACATGCACTCCCAGTTAAATGGACAGGAGGAGGGTAGTACTATCGAATTTCTTATTGCCTTATATAATGTGAAGCAAGCGGACGGACTACAAGTTCTTTTCAGCTGCTAAACATAAACAAAAAAGTCAATTTTTTGAAACATTTTTTTCACAGTAGTTTTGAGGCGATTTACAGGGTTAAAGGTAACAACAGGTAACCTCCAAATTCCCGGCATTCTTCTGGAGC
>JAQFZH010001615.1:0-20236 GCA_034695485.1 Entomobrya nivalis
AAAAAGGAAGAGAACGCCCATCTAAATACATGGACTCGTGAAAAATTTGCATATTGGCAACTTATATAAAGTAGATGCTGTAATTTATTGTAAGATGTAAGAACATCAAATTGAAAGCCAAACATGGAGCCATTCTAATCTCATCCAAAATTTTACAAAAGAAGAGAACCTATTTCTACTCATAGTACAGTATAGTTTGAGAATCAATATGGCCGTTTTATGCCCAACATATCAACATAATGGTTTTACTAATAATACAGTGGTTAAATTAATCCTGGAAAAATTTAACTATAGAGTAATGTATGTAATTTAGATACAAAAGACTGACAACACAAAAAGAACATTTTAAACTACGAAAATACAAAAGGTGCTTGAATGAAATCAGTTGGACTCATCATTACACGATTCCAAAATTAGGAGAGTTGGCTATTGAATATATGCGGTCTAAAGGAATGAAAATGGTCATTGAACACTTGCCAAATGAATTGGGGTAGTAGATTATAAAATTTACGATTAACATGACATAACTTTTAAAATGAATGATGAACAGACATACATACATACGTAAATAGGACTATTATACAACTTTATTCTTTAATTCACCTACTACTCAAAGACACAAGGATCTATAAACTTAAGGATCTATAAACTTAAATATATACCTTTACTAATAAAACATTTACATCGATTTTATTTCTAAAACAATTCTAAAATAAACTGGAATGATCTATATTATAAATTAAGTTTAAGACTGTACATTGTACAATTTTCTTAAAGTTCATTTTTCCATGAAACATTTGACTGAAAAATACACCAACATCTGAACTCTTGACGTAAACTACTGAAAAGTATAACTACAGCAAAACTCATTAGTGCAACTATAAAAAAACTATCAATTGACAAGCATATAAATACAGCTGTGACTGCTGTGATAATCTGTTTAATTACAGCATTTTAAACTCGGTGAGGCTGCCCACCCACAAATGGTTTGGCGAAAAGATTCTTGCATACTCCATTCATGCAGGCCTGACAGAATTCCTTTTTGTGTGGAGTAGGACAAATATTGGCCTTTTCACGTTCTTGTTTGGCTGAATTGTTGTTCCCTACATTCCCACTCTTGCGGATGGACTTGAAGCATTCGTCGAAGCAATTGGGCTTGACAGCGATTCCGTAACACTGATTTCCAATGTACTCAGATAGTTTCTTCATTGCCTATAGTAAAAATTATAAGTGGTTTATATTCTATTAATACTGCCACAAAAACTTCCAGATGCTAAATTGTTTAGTTGTAAATCAAAACACTACATAACACTCAGTTAATGAACACTTACTCTATCAATTTCCTCGGGGTAACACGCTGGGTTTTGGAATGTCCAGTCGTAGCATTCTTGGCGCATACAAATCTGTCCAAAGATGCGCATCAAAATCCATCCTTGTTTGAATGTTGAGTTGTAACAAAACTTGAAAACGATGGTACCCTTTTTGGAAGTCCAGGGAATTTTACACGTCTACATAAATCACAGAAATATGACATTAAATCTTCTAATAGTACTTGGGATGCGTCAATGCTCATTAACTGTTTAATAACATGCCACATACCCGACAACAGAATCTTAGCTTTGAAACAATATGAAACTCTCCAACTACATCCATCATCTTCCCCATCCAAAATTCAAAGTTAAAAACTTCGGGCACGCCATGCAATTTCCAATTATTTGGCTGATACTTGAGAAAATACTGAACCATTTTCACTTGCCAAATTGGAAGCTGTCCTCCAAAGAAATCATCATCTGAAAAATATAAATATAGATTAGATAAATAAATAGGATAATTTCCAAAACTTAATTTGAATATTTGACTAGCGTTTGTAAATAATTACATACCTTCAGTTCGGGGTGGAACGTAGTAAGGATAGTTCAAAGCTGGGCCAACCTGCTGCTTGAAACTAGTTTGAACTCGAAAATCAAACAAGTTGACTACATAGGGAAGCTCCTGTTGATTGTACAGTATGACACTCCGATTCCCATCATTTAGAGAGAAAATCAAAATCGAGGAATCACCTGGGTACACCATTAAGTTCTGCTGACAATGGGGAGGGACGCCGAGTAAACTTTGAGCCCAATTGTTCGTTCCTTGCAAATAAGCATTGATGCAAGCGTCTGTAGAAAAAAAAATCATCATTTAATGTTGAACTCAAGTACATACATGTATGCCATCATACGTTTTTAACTATAATTTTCGTACTATTAAAATCATTCAATTCCAATGAAAATCGTTCCAAGTCTGGATTCACACCATTGGCGGGTACCGTCTCTGATGTCCCAGAAGCATCTTCATTTTTGGCTGAGGAGCTAAGATTTTCACCACTGATTTCTTCCAGGGTCAGGGTTTCCATGCAAGTTCCATCTTTCACTGATCCAGATTTTGAATTCGACATTGGACTGGAACTGGAGGAAGAGCTACTGTAGCCGGAAGTCATCTGTATTAAACAAATAATTTGGATCGTTGAGTATAAACATCAAAAAATGGCTACACAATTGAATATTTAAGAAATGGAAACTACTTGTTTGTTCTCACCTCATCCAACATTCCAACATGACTAATATCACTCAAACTCGTTTCTGAGATAGACGGTGTTACAGTAGGAGTCACACTTGGTGTTATGAAGTTCTGTGACTCTCCCGAGTTTTCCGAAGGAGAAGTTGCTTCAAAATCCCCCATGTTGGTGGAATCAACTTCCATTGCTCCAGTTTGTTCTTCCGAGTTATTCGTGTAGCTATGAACTGGTGCAGCAGAAGGTGAAAGTAAAATGCCTTCCGGATATGAACTTCCGTAAGCTCCAACTTGAGGATATGTCATGTAATCGTTGACAAAAGGCTGTCCAAATTGATCAACAGAAGGTATTGCAACCGACGGACCTTGGTAAAACAACGGGGCACCTTGATAATACGAAGCTGGGCCATGCGTTGGTGCATAATACTGAATATATGGCTGTTGTTGAGGAAGCGGAAAAAAAGGAGCTGGTGAAAGTTGAGCCACTGGAGGTACCGGGGCAAATTGAGCAGGCGAAACCGCAGGAAATGTCTGTTCCGGAGGAATGAACACCTGTATATTCGGTGGTGTAGGTAGTGGTTGAGGAAACGCTGCAGGTATTGAAGGAGTGCAAAACTGAACTGCCGAAGGAACTTGATGAAAAAATGAACTTGCCACCGCAGGTATCTGAGACGCAGGTAAATAACTCCCGTTAAATACAGGTGGTAGCATTGGTGGGACTACTCCCCCAACAAAATTGGAATTCGCAGAGGTTCCATTGCCCCACAGGCCGAGGCCCTGAGTATTATTATTTCCACCCTGTCTTCCTCTCCCAGACTGGCGAAAATTCCTGGATGATCGATTGACCGTGTACTTCTTCAAAAATGTTTTTGGTTTCCCTTTCGGTCCAACCGTCCAATACTCAACTGAGTGCGCTGCAGGTCCTTCGCCATCCTGTTGACCATTTTGTGCTCCTTCCTCTGCTCGAGATTGGTTTCTTGACTCCTCCTCCCCACTGATTTTCTCCTCTAACAAATCAATCGCTTCTCTAAAATCCTCAGTGTTCACATCAGATATCGTCGATAAGGACCTTGTTGAGCCTCCGTCATCATCACCATCAAACGCACCCCCACTCTTACAGTTAAACTCTTGTTTGAAGGACGAACTTATAGTGCTATCTTGCTCAGGAGCTGCTGACTGTTCCACAAATGTTAATTGTACCATTTCCAAGCAATCTAAATCCTGATTTACACAACTTAAACACCTTTACTTATCAAAAATTAAAGACTTTTACCAAAAGATGAATAATTAGCAGTTAATTAAAAATTACACAAATTCTGCACAACGATGCATTTATCCAAAGCTGACTAATCAATCACACGCACACAACTAAAAATTGAAAACGACACTTTCCAACCTGTAATTTCATGAAATTCATCTCCAGAAACAAAAAAATCATCGTTTCAGTTTTCTATTTCAGGTCATTTTCATTTTACTTGAGGTCATCCCACAGTTCATCGTCACAAACGTCATATCAAAGCCATACAATAGTCGCTTTGTATTGACACTTTGACACTACATTGCAAGCAAGCAAGTACAGTTCATTCCAAGCATTTCATACATGAATTCATCATCGCAAAATAGTAAATTGAAATCATTTTCATACAAGATTACGAAATCAGTTTGACAATTTTTTAATGATGCCAAGTTATTATTTAAAAATTCCAAAAATTATGCAAATTAGTTGGTTTTCGCAAAGCATTCATTCAATTTTACAGCATAAAAAACCAAAATTTTGAAATTTTAAAAATTTTCCCTGAAAATTCTTTTATTCTTTTCTTTGCTCTTGCCTTTCCATTCAGTCTTACCGAATTTTGTTCTGCGTTGAATCTTGCATCTGCACTTTTTGTATAAAACTGAAATGAAAGCAATAAGGCAATGGAACAAGCTGCTGGAATAGACATGGAAATGTAAAAAAAAAATTTTTTTTATGAAATTGTGGCAAGTCGAACTGAATGAACATTCCGATTGAACCTTTTACATTTTTTGATGTGCGTGCATGCGCTGTGTTTTTTGTTGTACTGAAGCTGACCGCTGTGACGTGGTGCCTTTTGATTTTTGTCACTGCACTCTTGCTGCTAAAATTTCAAGATTCATCTTTTCGTTTTCATTTTTGAATTCAGATCTTGAAATAAATGCATTCACTTTCAACATGAGCAAATTATAAGGAGGACAAGGTCATCTACTTCACATCAGATCAAGATCACCTGATCTGATGACGACGCTTGTGCGCAGGTGAACTGCAGCGTGCAGCATTGAACTTTCTGTCGGTTCAGAACAAGGTGAATGACCTTTCATGTAAACACAAACAAACGCATTCGGCGAGTAGTTCATCGTTGGTCAAATTGCTATTTGCTAGGGTGCTTGGAGGAAAAATAAGGTTATAATGGAGAGGGCGAGCCTTTGCAAATCAGTCAAGGAATCCATGTCAGTTATTTTTCCCAAAAAGTATTGTATGGTAGCCCTTGTCGCTATCGGGAACCAAATTTTGAAGGCAAACTGTAGCGATCCCGTGTATTGATAGTGGCCAGTTGAAGGAGCACACACTCATGGAAACAAGGGCTACCATACAAAATTATAACTTTTGACATGCTTTCTTTCCATTATCGCCCTATCCACACTATGACAAATCCCTGCTAGGGTGTCAAGTCAGGTGTAATCAGTAGTGTGGTGCGAGTGGAACAAAGCAAATGCAGAAATGCACCAAAAAGGAGGTTTTTTCATATGATGCAGATGCAGGCATATTATAGTGTTCAGAAAGGTTTCAAATAACTTTTTCCCGGATTTAAAATTTAAAAATTGAAATTAGATTAGCATTGATTATTTAAATTATTTATGAAACTGAATGTTTGTATGTGTACTACTGATAAAATGCAATATGTGATGATTAAATGATGTGATGACGAAATCCCCTGAAGGTCTCTAAATAGCTGGTCCTTCAAACAACGTCTTTAAGTGCTCAATTTGACGACTACCAATTTGGAAGAAAGACAAGGGATTCAATTGCTGAGGTTGAGGCTGTGGTGAACCCATTCCATTTTGGACTCGATTCGACCTTAAACGACAAAAGGATAGAGTGATACAGTATAACAAGTATGCTTCCTCCACCACCATCAATGGCAGCTGTTGGACCTGAAGTCGGAGGAGGTGACGCGGGCTCCACTGGAAGCAACATGAGAAAACTTCTTGAGGATCTACATCGCAGCAGAATACGTTTCGAGCAGGACCAAAAGGCGCTAGACAAAAGTAAGTTAGAGAACTGACTGAAGTATTTTTGCATGTTGCATTCAATGTTTTTTTTTAATTTTGAAGGATAAGGATAGCTACAAATTGCAAAATACATTTTTCTTTTATTTACAGCTAGATGTGAAGTCGATAGCATCAACGGAAGGATTTCGAAGCTCAAATTGGAAACGTCAAAATCCAACGAGAAGTTCGAGAACCTGGCGCAAACGGCAGCAATAAAGAAGACTGAGTTGAATGGGGTGGAAATAAGGAGTAAAGTGATTAACGAAACACTAAAGCAGGCTGAAAGTGAATTAAACGCTGCATTGGAGGAACTAGTGAGTTTTTTTAAATTCATTAATTGCACCTTGTTGATGTATGATCAATAGTAAATAGTATGTTTTGTCATTTATCATTATTACTTTTAATTTGTTCAATTTTTCAGTACCAAGTAAGAACCCAAGCGTCCCAGGTATCTAGTTCATTTCTTTCGGAGGCTGTAGACTTCGGTTTGCAATGGAACGGAACCTCGCTGGGACAAGAAAATCGACTGCTGTTTGCGCAAAGTGATATTGAAAACTTAGAACGTCAAAAGCGTCAATTGGAATTCGGTAAATAAATAGATACTAATGAAAATTAACACGAGATTGTAAATAGATACTGTTTTATTGCGATGATTTAGTTCATGTATTGGAACTGAGGCTATTGTTGATTCAACTTATTTTCATGTTCACTTTTAGAACTATCGGATTTCCTTATTTTACAAAAGGGAGTTCATGAATGTGAGAAGGAAGTAAAAGAACTGGATCAAAAGTTTCAGGAGCGTGACACAGATATCAGTAAACAAGAAGAAGATTTACGAACTAGATTAAATGACCTGGATGTGACATTACAAGATTTAGAACATGAGGAAGAGCAATTTCGGCAATCTTCATTCAATGAGATTGAAGGGTAAGAGCAATAAAACCATTTACACTTATCACATCGCCTTTGTATTACACTCCATTGATCTGAATAATGCAAAATATAGTTCTTGTATTTTTTGCTAATCTAAATTAAATTAAAATGTTCTCATTCTGTCAATAGATTACAGAAGAAAATCGATGAGATTCAAAGCTCGATAAACTCGCTTCAAAATCAAAACACGGAAGCCAACGCTATTGCAAAATCTCAGAAAAACTGTGCTAAAATAGCCAAAAGTAAAGAGTCAGCGCAACAAGAGCCCCAAAGTCATCAGTCTGAAATCGCAGCCAATGCAGTTATTGAAACATCAAAAGAAAATCAGCCCTTTAATGCAAATGCACAAAAGCCCTTTGACAACAAAGCTCGTTTAAGTAGATTTCAAGTACCAGTGAAACCTATTTTGCAACAACCTCGCAGCAGCAATGGAAGCTCCGTTAGCGACCCAAGTTCTACTACATTCACCAACAATGGCTTGAACTCCACAACAGTTAATTGTTGTGACGGAAGTTTCCCTGAATCTCAAAGTAACAGTAATGATGACGACATTTACTTTGCTGCTGCAGAAGTTAGTCAGAATTTCCGGTCTTATGAGCCAATGGCACCAATGCCTTCCTACACTGAAAATGGTCCAAGTAAGTATGTTACGTGATGTGACTGGTGCATACTAATTTTACATTACAATCTGTCTGTGTTATAGAATATTATTGATGACTGCTAATTATCTGTTTGAAAAATACAGCTCCTTCGAAAGTCCGTGTGGTTGAACAGCAAGGTCCTGCAACTTTTATGAAACAGCTAAGCTCCGCCAAGGTCATAAAGCGTCCATCGAGGAGTTCTCAGTCTCAGGGTAAGACCAAGAGAAAGTCCAATCCCAACGGCAGTAAACCTGCGTTTGTTCCTGAAGCAACAGCCCGCACCTCACTTCCATCATCTGGAAAAACGTTCCAGTTCAAGAAGAAACTCTCTAGTAGTTCACATGGAACTTGCAATCAAATTAACTCTACCACTATGTCAGAATCATCGCACAATGAAGGACTTGTAGATTCAACAATTCAAGAGGATAATTATGAATATGAGCAATCGGATTTCTTTAATGGCGGAAATGCTGGTGCAAACAGCATTCAAGACAAGCCGTATTCAAGTTTTAATTCGAGTCGTATTTTGTTAACTGAGGGTCAGGATCAGCGTTTGGGGTAACACTGGTGGTAACGAACGGTAGAACAAAAATTACGCAGTATTCAATCATTGTAAGTTTTATGATTTCATTGCTTCTAATTAGTTTAATGTGGTATTTCTTACGTTTGCAAGATGTTTTGGCACAAGTAACACTTATTATATGTATCCCTTAAGCTAACAATGTTACATTACGTTTGTGTAAAGTGTTCAATTATTCACTCACACTCACAGTAATTACATTACTATGTACAAATTTTGGATATGCGTCATCCTTCTCTTGGTTTTTCTCAAATTATCAATAAATTGTCCATAATTACTTTTAAATTAAAACTTATACTAAATACCATTTATCCGCTAACCCTCCTTTCTTACAAGTAGTTCAGTAGCTATTAAACGCTACATCGTCAATGAACAAAGCATCCATAACATAATTCTATGCATGCATGAAGAACACCTAAGTAAGCCTAAATGACTAGAGTATTTATTGTATAAGTTTGTGCATGATCAATATTAACATGATCTTTAAAAACATATCAAACTTAACTTACATTCAGTTAGATAAAGAATTAAAAGTAAAAGTTAGTTTCCTTCCAATGATAAAGTCACTTGAGATACATATGTAATATTATGCGTCTGCACTGCACATTCTGGATCCAGGTTTGAATTATATTATTGACTACTGTCTAATCTTGGATTAGATGTATCACATTATTACTTACATATCATATTTGTTGTGTAAATAATTAGTTTTAAATCTACAAGTAATTTGCATGCTTAATACAGCAAAAACAATATAATCCTCTAGTAGTAGCAATTCTTCCTGTTGTACGAAGAACTTCTGAGTTTTTAACCTTTTTATTTTAATATTTACTCCAGTCCTATTGTAATTACGCATACGCAATATGTGCATGAGCAAGCATTTTGGTATATTCACATTCAGAAAGATAATACGGATTACTAGAAAACGAATAGCGCTAACGGAAAAAATATTACGGTTGAGTTGCTACTTCTACTGTTTTTGCATCGTCCTTTGTGCTCTCATTCTCACCTTTTCCTGTTTTGTCACCGGAATTTAATTCATTCTCTTCGACCAGTGAACCATTAGCAGTAGAATTGTCATTGACAGTAGAAACATCGGATGTAACACCACTACCACCACTATCTTTGATGCCATCCTTGTCTCTAGCAGAGGATTGGGATGAAAGGCTAGCATTCGCATTAGATGTGGGCGAAATATAATTATGACTGGTACTGGTTGCACCCCCACTGCTACTACTAGCACTATCGTTATTGCTTTTTTGGGTTTGGTTGTGGGTATTTCCAAAGGAAGATGATCCACCACTACTATTGTTATTCGTTGTGAAAGAAGATGAGGATTTACTATTACTCACGGAAGAGTAATAATATCGTACGGCAGAGGCAGGCAATTGCCAGTTGGCAGCGTGAAGCTCAATGAGCTGCATCAACGTTTTTTGCACAATGGGTGACAAGCTGGAAGCTGATGATGATTTTCCAGTAGGGCTGTTAGATGATGATGGGTTGTTATTGTAAAGTTGATGATGATGCTGTTGGTGATAAGGCCCTATTCCTAAAAGAGCATCTCGAACAGCAGCTAAAAGTTGTTTCATCTTGAGGGGAAATGTGCCTTCCATGTCACGACCAATTGAGGTCAGCACTGTGAAGAGGCAACCCATCTGAAAAATATAGAGGAACTTTTGTTATACTTTTACTTTTGGAATAGAAAGGCTATTATATAAAGAGAAGCTATTAAGTGAAAGTTCTATATAAAACTGTGAATGACCGTGAAAACTTTTGTCTAGGACGCAAACTGAATTTTTTGCTTGAGCAACAGATAACATAACTTGTAGTATATTTGTGATTTGCTGTTATCAACTTGTAAACTTCTGGGTGTGCAGAGATATTCGAATACTAAATTTAAGGGATTAAATGTATTTCCTTCCACAAACCCCACAAGTAAGTTAAATATGTATATGTATTTGACAATGGTAAAAATGTCATGAGTGGTTTAATGCATAAACATACCTTACGTTAACAGAATTTACGAAGAAAAGAATAACTATTCATTCAGGCTTTTTTATGTTAGCCAAAATACATTTACAACATTGTTACACAGCACATTTATTCACTCGTATTTTTTCGGAGAGATAACCTTCAACACATATTTAAGCTTCATGGTCATTTGAAACACCATTCCCGAATTGCCAAATAATTTTTTTCCCAAAAATGGTAAATGAAGTATTCTGCTCTACAAAAATTCGTTCAATGTCCACAACCAGACAACTGAATTAAAATATTACAACTACTATGCTTCAAGATACTGTTTTTCTACAGCAGTTAGTGTTATACACATGTCACACGACCTTGGAAATGTCTGATCTCCTAACCCAAACCTTGTAAATGTATATAAATACATAGATCTACATTGTTTAATATTGGCTACATGACTTCAAATTAGAAAATAAGAATGAACAAAGCATTTGTCACGTATTCACGTTCTTGAATAGTTGCGTCAGCATCTCGTCGCATATCTCCTTGTGTATGTATTTCTAATCCACCTTTACCTTGTCAAGAAAACAAGATCTGCAAGGTAAAAGGAGGAAATGGTTTGGAGAAAAAAAATCCTTAAATTGGCTTTCTTCGTTCATTTGACTTCGTTACATGGTTGAAATAAAAACCATTTTGGACACAGATGGACCATCGACCATGAATCATGCATGCCCTAGATTCATGATGGTACCCTTTTCTACAAGTTTTGATAAGACCATTTCACATTTACGACTGCAATGCACTTTATGTATTTATATGGTAGAATAGAAACACAAAGTACATTATAAAAAAAAGCAATTTCTTTTGCATGCCAAATTCCGCAAATACAAATAATTCGCTTAACATTATTTCAGTCACGTTCACGTTATCTGTACGAGATTCCTCTTTTCAATCATCTTATTTTTGAAAAGTAGCTTCCGCGTTTTTTTCATTTTTGAACATGGTACACATGCTATTTAAATTAAAAAATATAATGGCATTCGGAGAACCGGACAGTTTATTTGGTTTTTTAGGATGGATACAACCCGTAACGTAAAGCCATTTTCTTTTCTCAAAATCGGAAATAGGCACATCACGTCTCACGTGCAAGTAACGAGGTATATAATCTAAAAATCCAATTTCTAACCGATTCCCCTTTTCTTTCCCCTGTGAAACTTACCATTTCAGCTGTATAAGATTGCGGTGAGCGAAGCGTGGCAAGGCAAGAATCACAAAGTAATGCCAGCAAAGAAAAACTCATTTCATTCATTGAATGACCCGATTGTTGCTGAGTTTGCTTCTGTCTCCGAATCAGTTTTACCTTGTAAAAATAAATATGTAATATTATCATTCACATTAAACCATGAGATCCTTTAAATCATCAAATTCATTTTCCACAAGTTTCATCATTCTTTTAATTTTGGCCAAGGTCGCTACCCACACCACCACCACCCACCAAAAACCACACACCTGTGAGTAGAGAGATGATAGAAAGCGGAGAAAATTACTCCATTGTCGAGAAATAGGAGGCTTTCCGATTTGGTCCATTGTCTTCTGCGGTTTAATGGATTTGTTGGAAGAAGATGAAGAACTCGTCGTAGATCCCATTACGCTAGCTGTGGAAAGTCTTTGGAAACTGGCAAAGCATGTGTTCAGTAGGCTTTCCATCACAGTACGATCCTTTTCTCTCTGAAAAACCATTGTTTCGTTAGTTCATTCATTAGTTTTACAGGTTTTTCTACGCACAAAAACTAATACTGTTTATGTATGTATGCCTTTTATCTAATATATAAATCAAAACTTTTAATAATACGTGACGGTGACTTTGTAAATGAAGATGAAGATTGAGCCGAGCCTATTTTGTATTTCTTCGCGACCAAAATAACCATATTTCACTTAAATCAAATGGCAATTAAAAATTAAAAACCTTTTCCCAAATAGAGGATCCCCAATTTAGAGTATTACTATATTTAGCAGATATACGGTACTATACGGTTAGTTTACGGCTCTACCGCAATAGAAAATATATTTGACATCCGCACGTCTCAAAATCAGTGAACTCTACGAAAGTTGCTTTATAACCTGTCTTGGTGAAAGTAAGGGAAAAATTCTAGCCACCGAATTTAGGTTGACAAATTTATCTAGTGTTATCCAGGGAAAGGCAAGTGTAGCTAATTTTGCATTTGTGTGCGTAGCTTTTCTTCTCTTGTTTAATGCGCATTTTGCATAAATCTTATTTTACTAACCTGTATAAAGTACAAGAAAATGTGAACAGCAGCAGAAGTAAGATCTGTATCACCATCATCATCGTCTTCTTCATCTTCCTCATTATCATCCAAAATATTGCGAGGATCATTATTTTCTGGTATTGGTTCAGCAGTTTTTCCACATGTTTCTCCAGAAGATAATGATACGCCTGCTTTTGACAGCTCACTGGAGAAACTGTCAGCATTTCTGGGATTTGATGCAGCAATACCAGATGACGCCTTACCATCGTTCGAAAGCATCACTACATTCTTGTTCTTTTTCTTAGGATGGTAGTCACACAGCATGGCTTCAAATATCCCATTGACCATTTCTATCCAATTTCTGGCAGGGATTCGCTCGACACCTTCAGAACAAAAAATATATAACATTTTTAGTTTGGATTTAGTTGTCATATTCAGACACCCAGGCTCTAGTTCATGTTTCATGTGCATATGCATTGGGTGACAATGGGCAACGAACAAATATGCACTTAATGTTGCACGCGCATTACCTGTGACAGCAGCCGTGACAAGTTCTTGTACAGTTTTAGGCCATTTGGTTATACAGAAGTCTGAGTAAACCGAATGGCCAATTGATGAGGTGGTGGAACCTTGTGAACTGGAGGAACTCAATAATGCCGTAGCCGAGACTCGTGGATGATGATGAGTTCCAGGACCAAAGCTTCTTGATCTCTTTACATTAGTGCTGCCTGAAAATGACGGGTACTGTTGCTGTTGTTGTTGTTGACCATTACCACCTCCTCCAGCACCAGTGGAGGAGAGCTTTGTCGCGTAACTTGCATTAGGATGCATGGAAGGATTGAATCCACCATAATGTTGCTTGGTTGGAGAACCTAATTGCATTTGTTGCTGTTGAGGATGTTGTTGTTGCTGTTGATTTTGATTCCCATATAAATTCAAATAGAATCCGGTTCTACTCTTTTGCAGTGATGATTTCAAAACAGGCTGAGGACTTAACGGAACTGTTTTAGTTTGTTTTGGCTGCTGATGCTGTTGCTGATGCTGCTGCTGTTGTGGGAAAGGGAAACCAATGGGGAAATTTGCTGCTGGTGACATTCCCGGTAGTTCACCTAAAAATATTAAACAAGTGTTTTAGGTGGATTATGAGCTCTACTAATTTGATCTCTCTGATTTGTTCTGGTATTAGAGCCGCAACTACTACATCATTTCAATTACCATTCAGTTTCAGTGATGCCAAATAATTCCCCAACTGTCCACCTATAAAGTCCTCGTCAACATCATCAAAGTCAACTTCCTCATCGTCAAACCGCACCCTAGGCCGATTCCCATTACCAGGCACATTCCCACTTGACTTGGATTGACTTAATCGGTTAAACTGGCTTCCAGCACCATTATTGGAGCTACTGGCATTTCCAACTGAAAAATTTCCAGCTTGCAAAGAAGAGTTAAGCCCCATAGCAAGTTGTAATTGCTGTATTGCTACGGCTTGTGCCTGTTGCTGTTGTTGTGCTTGCTGTAGAAGTAAATTCATATTCCCCGAAGACTTTGATTGTTTTAAGGGAAAACAACCACCGGAATTAGTCAAAATGGGCGAATTATTGTATAAAAGACTGGGATCAAATTGACTCAAAAAGTTTGATAGCTGTTGCTGCTGCTGGAGTTGTTGTTGTTGCTGTTGTTGAATAGGCAAGAACTGAAATTCCTTTGCATTCACATTGAACATGCGTTGTGCTAAGCCTAAGTTAAACCCATTTTGCATACGATTGGATATCAGAGGACTTGATGGAACTGACGAATTTCCATTGTTGCCCGGATTATCGTTACCGTTCCCAAACAGCGAGTATGCGTAGTTAATTGCATCGTTATTCATTGCATTATTTCCATTGAGTTGTGGAGACATTGGCATGTTGTTGCTGGAAATGTTGCCGGTGCTTTTGCCAGATTGGCTATTACCGAGATTGCTCTTTTTGGAGGAAGAATGATTGCCATTATTCGTTGAATTGCCTTCATCTTGATTGCTCGTTTTATTGGGACTTTGTCGGTCGCTAGTGCTGTTGCTGTTACGATTTTTGCTACTTCTCAAGCCTAAAAAAGAGAAAATCTTAATTTGCCCCAATTATTTACAACAAAAAGCGTATTAGTAAAATTATTGCTGTAACGTACTCGGTGGCTTATAAATTTCTTGGTACTTTTTCCCAGACTTTTGAGAATGTGACCTCTGCTTGTCTATTCCTATTATTTATAAAATACATTTTTTTAGGAAAAAATATAGCAACAACCACAACCATTTCATAAATATTACACACCAATACTAGAAGATTTTCCAGCACCACCGCCATTACTGGAACCGCCCCCTCGCCCTTGACTTTTACCGTTTCCATTCTTACTAGATTTCTTGGAATCCCTGTGATCCGTATTTGGGGACTCCATATCTGCCCTTATTTTGCAAACTACAATAGAAGTATGATTTACCAAAAATTTGGTTGTGTCGGGATGATTTCATAATAGGGATATAATTAAGTCATTGAAAATACAGCCGTATATCCTAATACGGAATTGGTCCCAAATAAAACGTCCTGGAATTTTCAAAGTATAATAAAAATAAAATTGTCCCACAAAGAAATTCATATCACTATCAACTATTATAGTTCTATACATAGTTGTATTTACTTGAAGAAATCTTTTGACGTAAAAAGTTTTGCTGAAATAGTCAGCAAATAGTATGATGCGTTGTATGCCTGGAATTTAATTTTGCATCAACAAAAATTTCGCTCCAGCTTAATATTGCATTTTCCTCGAAGTCGACACTAAAATTAAACTCGGTTCGTTCTGTCCACAAATATTTTTATCACAAAATAAAAATTCTGAAGTTAAAAAAATTACAATGATTATGATAAGCCAGAAGTAAAACCTTCCAGTTCCACAACTTACCGTTATATGTTTACAGCTTAAAAATAGTTAACAAAATATGTAGGGGGTTCTCGCGTCGTGATACCAAATTCCATGTTTCACACTAGTATTGCTACTACTGGTACAGAAAAAGGACTAAACTATAAAAATAATATTTCGTTTCCCTTTCATTTCACTTCCTCTTGTGCGTAGTTTGTATATATGTGTATTCATTTATGTATAAAAAAATATTCATTTGAATTATGTAGCCAAATGAGTAAAAAGCAATCTTAATAAACCCGTGTTTAGGGAAATAAAAGTATCGTTTTTTTATTTTGTGGATTGACTACACAAGAAGCAGTAAGAGCAAGATATACTTTTAAAATTTTAGGAGAAAAGAGCATGCAAAAAACAAATACGGAAAAGAATCTGATGAAACCGAAAATCACTCTAAAACTCTGTGTGAAACTGTGAAAGATATGAAAGCATAAAACAGATTTGATCATCATCAACATGCTCAAGTAGCTCGAATGTATCGGAGTTGGGCATATCGTTAGACTATCATGTTCTGAAAAGTTTGAAATCACACAGTGATGATATGATGATGACGAGAAAAGGAGTAAGATAGGAAACTGTTTACGAAAATACTGGTGGGTAATTTGGGTGGCGCAGTGTGCACCACTTACTAACATATTCATGACTATGACATAAGCGAGGTTCTCGAACACATGCATATTGTGTGATCTAGTAATGTACAGAGAATTAAAACTCAAACTGAAACGCATGTATTACGTAATGTATATTCTATTAACATTTTGATCTGGTTCAGCTGCACCAACGCCCAATTTATAGAAGTTTAGTATGACGGAATAACTACGTTTTTGAAAAGTTACTTATTAAATTATTATATTTTAAGTGCCTAAGTTGGTTCATGAAATGGACCAGATTTGATGGGTGGTGCATATAATATAAATGCAATGTGAGGCATTCCAAAAGTCATAGATGATATGCGATAAACGATTGCTTAATACCTAGATGAAAACCCGGAAGTTGGTTCTATTTTTTGTGAAGAGATACACAAGAAAAATACGTCAGTTGGCAGAGAGCAAGCCTTCTATGCTGAGTGAATTTCAGTCCGACAAGAGCAATGAAATTTGTGTTCGAAAGATATCAGGAAAAATTTTGTTCTCTCGACTCTTTTTTAAATATGTGGAGATACCTAAACCCTTTAATGTAGCATAATTTTTATGTCGACGATTTTTTACTTACTTTCTAACTAGACTGCATATCTTCTGTTCTCTAGCGTAGTAAACTCATTTGTAAGAAGTTCGTCATGTAATAAAGCAGGTCTCGTGCCGTGCCAAATATGATGAAAGATGGTGCATGTAAGTAAATGTAACTTAATAGTGCTTGTGGAGCATTTTGCAGACTGATCTGTGATAGCAAGCTTTAAGATTCCGAAACTAAAGAAATTTTATGCGGTTTCAGTAAACAGTAAAGCGAGAAAGAAGACTGAAGTCAGTTTTTACCATGTAGTCTTCTTTTGAAATAGAGTTTATTTTTCCGAATGCCGAAAACGCTCGAGAGAACGCATGCGAACCGTGTAAATGCGTGAATACTAAAAATAATCTGCTTCAATTAGCAATATACAAAAACAAACACTACCGTCAATTGAAACTGCTTTCCAGTAATAAACATGAGGAAATGTGTAAATTTTGGTTGTGTTGTGACTATGAGGAAAGTAAGAGTTGAGTGACAGAGAAGCCTCCCATGCGCATACATGCACTATTCATTTTAGTAAAAAAAAAGTTCGATTTTCGTCTTAGCAAATATTTATGACTTCACGCAAGCAATGTGCTACAACTGCGAGCTATGCTAACATTTATCCACACTCCACCCCTCACACACCTTAAAGTAAAATTTATTAATCGTAATATTAACTGTAATGATAATCATGAAAATTACAGAATCTCAATTATTCATAAAAAAAACTATTGGTGAAGAAAATTCCTTCAAATTTATCGGTGGATTTAAATTTGTATCATATTAATAGTCTTATAAAGCACGTCGTATAAAGGCTTGGAACTCAATAAAATTCCTTTCAACTTATCAACGAAACTTTATTCTTCAACTTGAAATTCGGAAAAGGAAAGGAACATTGATCACGAAGTAATTCCTACACATTTTCAACACCAACGCTGCCTAGTGCCAGAAGAACTCATTTTTCTTTAGGTTATGCTTCCATTGCCTCTTTTTTCTTCCGGAGAGAAGTGCTAGGAGAAAATCCGACTTGTGTACTTTTTCAACTATTTAATGAATGACATCATATCAGCAGCAATACAAAACTCTTCATTTTAAAAAAAACTCATGAAAATTTAATTTGCATTTTTTTACTTTCTATCATTCATGAGAATCTTATTTCCGTTTTGGCTGTGAAGTCGTAAACTAGCATTTAGGCTTTCCAATTTAAATTCCATGATTAACAGTAATTCATAGAGATACTGTTGGTTTTTCATAGTTATCTCGACTATGAAACCGATCTCTATGCACATGTTGCGTTAAAGCTGGTACCTGGAGCTGGATGCGTAAACCTTGCGTATAGTGCGATTGTGCGCTCTACTACATATTCATCTTTTAACCAGTTTCATAATATTCATAACCAAAACCAACCCTTCTTTAGAATGCTTGTGTTTAATAAGAGCCCATGAACTTGAGTTTCTATTACATAATAAAATGCACCATGTACTTTGCTACAACGAGATTTTGCAGCGTACGCATCTCAGCATGGGACTGAAAGATGCAAGGGAAGTTGGAATTGAACACAACTATTTGAAAATCAGTTTCGTTCTCCATGCATGTGCTATACCATATTTTCCCCTTCAAATTAAACCCAATTATCACATCATACTGAATGAGGTATAGAACAAGTATATCTTCTATCTTGCGTGCTCTGCGCACAAATAATTTGAATTTGAATATACGCATATTATCTTTACCCAAACGCACACGTTTTGTTAATATGAACAGTGATATGATCATCAGTATCAGATCTACTATCTTACCCATCATCATCAGTACGGCCTTCATTTAATATAATAACTAGTTACATTTTGTAATAGGCCGGCTGCTGGTGAAAGAGAAAAGGCATTTTTCCATCAACTTTATCATGCTGCCATATGCAATCTTATCCCATAAAAATGCATAAAATATGTACTAATCATAAAACAAATGAACAGTTGTAAGAAAAAATAGATAGAACTTGCCTTGATTTTGGACGATGCGATGTGATGGGGTTGTAAAGTTCAGACTAACTACTACATGTCTTTATGGAAGAGTTGGTTTGGTTTTTATATCCCTCGCGTACAAACGGTACGCACGGTTTTTCCGTCCAGATTTTCCATTGAAGAGGATGTAAGTAAACTGGTATAATATGAATCCCTCTGAGTCTCTTAACAAGATTCGAACAGCAAGCAATATGCCTTTTCCTTTGATGCTCAATGCTCATTAACCAACGCCAATTTAGAAACAAGTTGAAAATTGAACGCTCTCTCAGTTCGTATGGTAAATTGTAATGACAATAACGCACACATCATGCTTTCATGCTTTTTGGCCGTATGGCATGATGAAAATGAAGATGATGATCTAACTTTCATCTTTTTTCATGTCCCGAGAACGCAACGCAATATCAATAACACCACTGACCTTTATATGCATATATATCAATTGCTTTCCTCCTTCTTCGTCTATGCTTTTGCTGATTGATGAATTGGAATTATATAAGTTTGTTATCTTACCATCAGTAAACATTATTTTACATGCTTATATACCAAAAGGAACAATATCGTTTTCAATTTTTTCTCTTTTCATCAACCTCCTCGTCGCAATCTTTATGATGTTGTACGTTTTTGAATGTCATGCTGCATGGATTCTCTGACATTTGCTCAAGATGACGAAAGTCTAAATATTTTTTAGTTTTGTTGTTAACACGTTGATGAATGTGTAACAGTGAAAAGTAGTGAAATTGGAATTGACGACATTCTCTCAAAGACTCAAAGACATTAAATATGTTTTCATAGGATCTCATATTTCACGTTATCGCCAATTCCGTTATGTCTACTCCGTCTACTCCAACTAAATCCACTCTTTGCTCTTCTCATCAGATTATCGGCAGACAAGACAACTGTGCGCATATTTATAATACAGTTTTGTGAAAATTTTTTGCAAGGATCATTTTTATTCATAAGGATCATTATTGTGGAATACACATCAAGTGAAAATTTAATGTTGTTTTTGAATTTTTTAATCTTTTATAATCTTCTTTTAAAACAAAAACGATTTACTCGTTGAGTTTATCGTATCACCTCATGGAACTTGCATAGGGTTGTAGCTACCTACGAATACGCAGCTGCAAAAATATTCATTGTGAAAATTCAAAACTTTCCATACATTCGGGGAACACAACTGTCTATGGTAGTTATAACCTTGAGAATATTATATCCTGTTGACGGGTATGCTATTTTTAAGCTAGACCTTTAACGCCATCGCACTTCACAATTTAAAATTATTAAGCAAAAATTGGAAATAAGCAGGGAGTGAAGTGTAAGCGGACATCGATAAATCAACCAAAAACAATTTTTAGAAGTTCACGAAATTGAAATAGATAAGCGAAGATTTCTTTGAAGGATTTCATGTCTGCAATTTCAAAGAAAGAACATTACACCACAGAACATTGACTGTCGTTCAAAACAAAAACAACAGTAAATGACATCAAATCATATTTTAACGAGTAAATACACATGACTTCAACCTTTCAAAGATTTTTTCCCTATGAAAATCATATTTGATAACGGGAAATCGACGCGTCGAAAGGTATACAAGTTGAACGTCTTGTTATTGATGATAATAAAAAGAGTTTAGGTATTCAGTATTGGGTAAATAATAAATAATGACTAATTCATGTAAAAATATTAGCAAACAAATTTTTATTAGACAGGACAGTTCATGTAGGTACTGTAAATTGGCTTCTCTGTTACACTACCGGTGTTTAGGTGGCTAAACAGATCCTTTGTGTTTGCTTATTTTAATATTATTCAAATCATTCCATTCGTAAAATGTCT